>JABUQX010019417.1:0-2500 GCA_015478945.1 Trachelipus rathkii | reverse complement strand
ATATATATATATATATATATATATATATATATATATATATATATATATATATCCGCCATTTGTCTGCTAATTTCTGTATCTATCTGATAATTTCGTGTTTGCATTTGTGCTTACGAAACGTAAGAAATGCTCGAGTTTGCGTTCGTTTTTGTCAAACTTAGCACAAAATCGTAAGAAATTTCCTTAGATCTATAAGGTTGCTATTTCCTGTCTTGCTGAATTTAGCACGTTCTTACACAAATATGTTTACAAAAAAATGGCGGCGTGGTAACCCCGTTTGAATTAATGAATATTTCATTCAATAAAATCAGCTTTAATTTTTGCCCCTTAAGTTTTCGACCTTTTGATTTCACTTTATTTATAAAAATGATATTACAGTAATTAATTTTTAGCTTCACAAAAAAATAGAAAAAATTAAGAATTTATAATAAAATTTAAGCTTTTATTATTATTATATTATTATTAATATAAAACATTTCAAATGTGAGCGATCCTTGCCGTGTTATAACTTACCCGGGCGCAGCGCAAGTAAGTTGTTACACGGGAACGCTCGCGCATATTATTTTCAGGCAAGCTGGAACGTTCGCGTTCCAGCGTCGCGTAGCGACATTGTTTGTAAATTCTTATTTTTTTCTATTTTTTGTGAAGCTCAAAATTAATTACTGTAATATCTTTTTTTTATAAATAAGGTGAAACCAAAAGGTTGAAAATTTAGTGGACAAAAATCGCATGTTTAAAATTAATAGTACATAGATAAAATTTATTCTATGGTAAACGTTTCGTATTTTTACAATACATCTTCACTTCAGTACCTTTAATTAAATAAATAAAAAGGTTAACAATATACGAGTTGATGAACTAAATTAAAATATTAATTGATAAATATAAAAATATTGTGTGAAGTATAAAAAGTCAAAATCAAAAGCAAGTTTGTGTAATATTAGCAATAAAAGAGAATAAATAAATAAACAAGATATAAATAAAAGAAAAGAAAGGAAAAGAGACAGAAAATTAAATAGATAGTTCAGGAAATCAGGAGTGCCAAAGAAGTCTTATGTATGTTAAGTGTAGATTTAAGTGTTTTTATATATAAAGATTCCAAAATTTTAAGTTCTTCATCTGTAAATGCATTTTGAAGAAAGGAGAAGTTTTTGGGTGCCAAACTATTTTAAATAAATTATTTAATTTTTAATAAACTTGATGAATCTTAATGCGCAAGCCACATTAAAACGATACGCGAGCAACACGTTGCTCGCGAGTTACGGGTTGGGCACCGCCGCAGTGTACTGTAGAGAATAGTATGGCTTCGTTAACCAGTGCTTCGATATATATATATATATATATATATATATATATATATATAATATATGAAGTATATATATATATATATTATATATAATATATATATATATATATATATATATATATGTATTAAGTGATGCAGGTAACATCCGCATCCGCACTATTTTTAAAGATCCGCATCCCGCTCTTTGCCCTGCGGATGTTGCGGGATATTTATTGTCGTGATATTTGATAAAGAATTTTATAATAAAATACCTTGAAGATGAATCTGGACGCAAACTTTAAATGAGAGACATGGGATTTGAACTCAGCTTGTTAATGACATTGATATCACAAGATGAAGTTGCATAAATTAATTTTGAGTCAAAGTCACATTGAGATTAGGGGGATGCCAAAAAAATCAGCGACTCTACTGCAAGCTTCTGTCTCCGTAATACTCAATAATATAATATCAACGCTAAGGAATCATTTTTACTCACTTCTTTAAATGAAAATGATGACGGTTTAAAAAGAATGGAAGGTCTAATAAAACTAGAGCTTAAAAAACGCTTTGGTTTTGTGGAAATTAATGACCTTTTAAACTATTGCAACTTACTTAGTATCCCCGCTATAAAGGCAAGTTTTTTTGTAAGACAATATTAGAACAAGTTAAATCGTCCAATTTTTGTGTTGTCAGTTGAAAACTTCAATCCGAACAGTCTATTAATTAGCCACCAATTAAAAGGAAAAAACGAAATATACAGAATCAATACCTTCTAAAAGTAAATTAATAACAGATTCACTGAAAGAATTTCCTACCTTCCCAGTAGTGATGAAAGAAACAAAGGCGCATTACCTAAAAGGATGCAGCGTAATTGATTGAACCTATCACCAAGAAATAATACGACTAGAAATACAAATCAAATGAACGATCCTATCATTGGCTGGAGTGAGTGTTAAAGAAAAATGTTTTACTTCACGCTTAAGTAAACTTGCCAAGGAAATACTTGGCCTGTCCTCCAACTAGTGTTCCAATTGAGAGAGTATTTAGAAATGCTGGGCTAAATATGGATGAAAAAGAGAAACAGCACTCTACAAGCAGAAAAGGCATGGAAAATGATGTCTCTCCGGCACAAACCCTTCCATATATTTGAATTTCAATTACTAGTGCAATAAGTATATAATCCATTGTAAATCTCTTTCATTAAGGTAGGAGGTT
>JABUQX010019416.1:0-21866 GCA_015478945.1 Trachelipus rathkii | reverse complement strand
TAAGGTTTGAGTTAGCATATATATATATATATATATATATATATATATATATATATATATATATATATATATATATATATATATATATATATTATCACCTTCCCTTGATTCCCCATAACTGTGTGGGTGCTCAAACACACACCAGGAGTCCGAGGCATTTAATGAGCAATCTCCAGGGTATAAATAAGTAGTGGACCCAAACGCAGCTTACCAGAGCATATATATATATATATATTAATATATATATAGGGCATATATATATATATATATATGAGTGAGAGAGTATAGTATATATATATATATATATTATATATATATATATATATATATATATATATATATAGTATATATATATATATATATGAGAATATATATATATATATATATATATATATATATATATATATATATATATATATATATATATATATATATATATATATATATATATATATATATATATATATATATATATATATATATATCAACCTTTGGGCTATATCTGTTCTCTAATTTTGACCCCCACAAAGAATCCTTTTGGACAGAACAATAGAATAATGCATATAGGAAGAGAGGTGGGTATCCCTGTAATTGGGGAACAAAGATGGAACTTGGGGAGGGATCCTATGGGAGGAGTGGCTGTCATTGTTTAATGCTTGCTCGCATGATTTGCGGTGGAATGTCTGCTCTATAAGGAAATACACTCTTGACATTGATGTATTATATATATATATATATATATATATATATATATATATATGAGTATATATATACACACACATTAACACACACACACACACACACACACATAATTACAGGAAAGAGGAGGAGGAGATGCTAACAGGAATATGCTCGACAACGGTGTCGCCTTTACCTCTGCTTCCGATCTTTGACCTTTCATCCACTTCTGGCCTCATAGCCCGCCTGGAGCCCAGCATTCGTTTTGACTACCTTGAGGTCTTTGCTCTTGAAGTCTGGAGGTGTCTTTACCTTTTGCCTCGCTCTTTTGAGCCTTTACCTTTTCGGCCGTTCCCTTTGTTCATGTCGGTTTGGCCCAAACTTCGGCCACCCCTCGTCCCTTTGTAAGTCGACTTTGGAGAACCCTTAATTTTTTGAGAACCTCCAATTTTTTGAGAACTTCACTTTTTGAGATCCATGATATTTTTGAACTTTATTTTTGAGAATCTCAAATTTTGAGAACTCAGTTCTTGAGAATAAATTTTGAGAACTCAAATTTTAGAATCCTGTTTCTTTTTGAGAATTTTTGCTTTTTCGGTAATTCTTACTTTTTTATAATTTCTGGTTTCTTTTAGTAACCCTTCGAAATAGGTTGCGTTAAACGAAGCCGCGAGCACCGTTGCATGTAAATTTCGACAACTCCCAGCCTTCATGGGTCATTTTACCACGGTATTTATCACCTTAGCAGCTATGGATACCTGACCATGATATTTCACCTTGTCTTCCATGGGTCAGTTTTTTCACGGCATTTTATCCTTCTTGATGTAATTAGCCCTTATTTTTTTTTGATGCCATTTCTCGACCTACTCCACACGCGAGCATTGAAGAAATACACACAATAATACTGACATACTACTGAATAATTCAGTCAATAGTATTCGGTTTCGCGGTCGCGAGGAAGAAACACAATACTGGCGCCACATTTGCTCGAGCAGATACCTTTGCTGATGGATAGATTGTTCGCCATTTCGTTTGCTGGCGACGTCAGTTCCTTTTGTCGCCCATGGGTTCACGCCCACGGTGTTTAACCTTTCTTTAGACCAGTTCTTTGATGCTCACCTGCGCCGATGGCTCGTCTTTTGTTGCCTGTCTTTGCGGTACTGGTCTACGACGTCAGCCTGATGGCGTTTGAGAAGATGATCAGCTTGATGGCTCAGATTTGCCGATATCGGTCTTTGGCGTTTCACCTGGTCGTAGTTAGTAGCCTATGATGTACCATTATGTTCTATGATTGCCTTCTATGAGTGCCAGTGAGCGTCAGGTGAAAGCGCCACGAGCGCCAGCGAGCCACGAAAGCGCAAGCGAAAGCGTCAATGAAGTCGGGCGAGCGTCAATTTTAGTCAGCGAGCGTCAATACGTCAGAGCGCCGATAAAGTCAAGACCGAGGTCATCTTTTCAAGCCTTTTCTCGAGCCAGAATAAATTTAATGCTGGTGTTCACCCCCTGCCAGGCAGCATGAGGTGAACGATTGGTGTATAGTCACATCTGATAACGCTCTGCTCATGAAATAAAAGTCTTTACCACTTTTAAGACGAGTCATAATATGGTTATTCAAGAAGCCAACATTTTGAAGAGTGGCGGTGGGTCTGCTCGGTCTGGCGTCCTGCGAGTTCGTCGCGAAATGCGCCGCGGCAGTGCCCGGCGGTAAGCAATATTGAACGGCCGCGTTCTTCTGGCGGGCGCAATGATGCTCGAGCGTTCGCGGCGATTTCGAAAGCCACGTCGTGCAGCCCACAGAGATAGTGCCAAGTGAATTAGGGAATATATGTTATTAATGGACCATTCAAAGAATTTCTTTCAAATATAATTATGAGTCATCTATTTTACTACAATTGTACGAAATTTTATTAAAAACATATACTTTACATACCTTAAAGCAGTAAATCAGTAAATCAATAGAGGTGTTATTACCTAACACCTAGGGGATTAGTATGCTTTTGTTTTACTGCTTTACTGCTTTAACTCTCTGCTTTACTGCTTTAACTCTCTGCTTTACTGCTTTAACTCATTTACATTACATACCTTAAAGCAGTAAATCAGTAAATCAATAGAGGTGTTACCTAACCTAGGGAGTATGCTTTTGTTTTACTGCTTTACTGCTTTAACTTTCTGCTTTACTGCTTTAACTTTCTGCTTTACTGCTTTAACTTTCTGCTTTACTGTTTTAACTCATATATTTATTAACATTATGTTTTCTTTTATATTTTTAATTTTTGTTTTATTACTTTTTATTTATTATTTCTATTTTTATTTTTGTTTTAATTTGTAATGTAAGAATAAAAACACACAGAGTTTCTGTTATATAAACATTTTATTTTAATAAAATTGTACGAAATTTTATTAAAAACATGTACTTTACTGCTTTACAGCTTTAATTAATCTCATTATTCATTATTCACTTAACGAGTATGGATGTGGAGAAATTTACGTTCCGAAGTCCGGCTACATGTCTTGTAGCTGGTCCGACAGGCTGTGGTAAAACCTTTCTATTATTAAATATTTTAAAGGAAATGGAGATTTTTGAACAAGCACCTGTAAAAATAATATGGTGTTATAATGTTTATCAGGAAAAATTTAAAGAATATAAAGATGTTATTCAATTTCACGAAGGCATATACGATATTAGGTCGCTGGACAATATACATGGACACAAAATTATTGTATTAGATGATTTAATGCACAAATTGAATTTGGAAATAGCAGAAGCGTTCACAGTTTATTCTCACCATCTAAATATCTCTGTGTTTTTCATAACACAGAATATTTTTCATCAAAGCAAGCATATGCGAAGTGTTTCTTTAAACACACAGTATTTACTGTTGTTTGGCCAGAGAAGAGACATGAGTCAAATTAATGTATTGGCAACTCAAATGTTTCCTCTTCAAAGGAAAGAGTTCTTAAAAGTATATAAAGAGGTTACTTCGATCCCCCACGGTTATTTGATGTGTGAACTTCACCCCAAAAACACGCACAGAGTGCTGCTCCGTACCAACATTCTGCCCTATGAGATAGAAACTGTATACATACCTGAATAATGAGTGCTCTAGTTGCAAAGTATTTACCTCTTATAAAAAAATTTAAAAAGTTGAAACCATCTGAAAAACGTAAACTAATTAGTGAGGATGAGAAATTCATCCAGTGTGTATGTGAAGTCTGTTTAAATCTTATAAAAGGAAATGTTCCTTTAAACAGGCCTCAGAAGGTAAAGCTACGTCGTTATAGAAACATCATTAAAAAACTCTCCCTCAACATTAAAAATTTGAAAAATAAAAAGAAGTTACTACAGAGAGGAGGAGGAGTATTCCTGCCATTACTCTTCTCCGTTATAGCTCCCCTGATAACTAAGTGGTTGTCCCCATAATGAAGAAGGTTGCTGTACTTCCATATAATGAGTATGAGAAAATGAAGTATAATAATACAGCATCTGTACAGAATTCAGTTCCTCAGATTCATCATTCACAACCTCAATATGGCCAGTTATTGCCTCACACTGTGCAAAATCCACAATCACAGTTTCATCATTCACAACCCCCATACACGCAGATATTGCCCAATGCATTGACATTACAACCTCTTTCACATCAGCTGCAACAGTTGCACCAACAGAATCCTTACATTGTGAACGACTCATTATCTTTCCAGCAGCCTCTACCTCCTAGCTTATATGATCCTAAAGTTGAACAGATAACCAAATATGAGAAAGAAGTGTACAGGATATTAAATTCAGACATTAACATCCATGAGAAACGCATCTTATACCAGGATGCCATACAAAAATTGATAGATCTTAAAGACTTGCACCTACATCCATCCCTACGTATTCCGCTAACCGACAATGTAGATATTCCTAATGAAGTAAAACTTGAAGTGAAAAATGAAGATAAATTTAAAAATATCCTAGAGGAGAGCTTACCTATTAGAGTGCGTAAATCAGGAATAGCTTTATATAATATTTTAAAAGACCAATTAACTTTGAATGAAGCAGGGCAGATCGTAATTGATGATGAAATAGTTAAAGGATCAAATATTGTGGATTTGATAGCTGATCTCTCACGTAACTGGAAGAAAGGCCCTGTAAAAGGATGGAATGATATCAAACAAGAACTTCAGACTATTAATTTTCCCAGAAGTTTAATCTTAAATACAACGCGATTAGCAGACTTAGATAATATCCCCGTTACGCCAAGACCTGATTCAAGTCCATCAGGCACTTCTTACGCATCAGATAAATTTAAACGTGTTACCAGAGGACGAACAAGAAAAACACCTTATAATAGGCATAGTTGGATTAAATCGTAATTATGCATTATCATTTATATATATATATATATATATATATATATATATATATATATATATATATATATATATATATATATATATATATATACATATTATTATTATTACATAGATATTATTACTCACTTTACTGTAATGTCTGTGACAACAAAATTATTTTAAACTTTTCCTTTATCCCTGCAATCCATCACACTTTGACATACAGAAAACATACATATATGAAAGAAAGATGAGTGAGAGAAAGAGCAGCAGCAGGAGAGAGAGAGAGGCACCGGGCACGTGTCAGTAGACAACATGGGAGGCGAAGGAGGAAGCTGATAAGTATTACTCAATCTGAGGGAGCCAAATAGTTTTGGGGGTTTCACTAGGTTTGCTTTAAGGTATCCTAATATTGAGAAAAAAGAGTTAAAAGCATATTTGGAGGGTGAAGAGGCATTTACTCTACATAAACCTGTAAGAAAAAAATTTCCTACACGGAAAACCATATCTCCGCAGCTCGATAGCATATGGCAGTTAGATTTATCGGAAATGATTAAATACAGCTCTTATAATGAAGGTTTTCAATATATACTTTTTACAATTGACGTATACTCTAGATACTTGTGGTTGAGGCCAATAAAAGATAAAAGATCAGCTACAGTCGCCGATGCTGTACTTGAAATTATAGAGGACGAGCGGAGAACACCTAAATCATTTTGGACAGATTCAGGAATGGAATTCAAGGGGCGAGAGTTTCAGGAGATGCTCTGGGAGTATGGTATAAGCTATTACAATACATTTTCCGTAAACAAAGCGGCAATAGTTGAAAGAGTCCAACGTACTATTAAAGAACGCATGCATAGGTATTTTACTAAAATGAATACTTTTAAATATATTGATATACTGGACGATCTGGCTTATTCTTATAACAGGTCTTACCATAGAACTATAAAGTCAACTCCTTTAGAGATGTCAAAAACTAGAGGACGTATGGCGTATATGGGTGAAAAAGAAAACAAAATAAAAGATAATTCAGGAATAAAGGTAAACGATTATGTAAGAGTTTCTCGAACAGAAGAAAGGTTTAGAAAAGGATATGAATCCGGTTGGACTACGGAAGTTTTTAAAGTCCACAATATCCAGCCATTCAGTCGTGATAGTTTAAAGTTATATTATCTGGAAGATTTAAATGGTGAAAAAATAAAAGGCGGATTTTATAAACAGGAAATACAAAAAATACGCTTCAATCCTGAAGGTAAAGCTACGTCGTTATAGAAACATCATTAAAAAAAAATAAGCAGTTACTTGTGAAATGGAGGGGATATCCTGCCAAGTTTAATACTTATATAAAAGCAAGTGAAGTTAAGAATCATTAATCAGTTGTCATTATAATCATGGAGAGTGTAGATCACTTTTATATAACTCTCCCGTCTTCAGCCTCCTTGGATTTACATCCTGATAATAAACTCTCGGATTTTACAACTGTGCTAATGAATCCTATACAGCTTGAAAGAGAGGCATACGAAGTAGGATTATGTGAAATGATATTAAATACGGACATAGAAAATTTACCTCACAATCTATTCTGGATGGGGGTGTACAGAAGTGTAGAATGTGTTGAAACTATATTACAAGTGGAAGATACTCGTTATCTGAAAAGGACTACAATTGCCAAAAAGATGAATACGACAACATTTGCTACAAAAGAATACTTCTTTGAAGAATTTACTTTGCGGAGGTCATATTTTAAATCGGTGCCTGCTATTTTTAGTCATTTAAACGTTCTCTTTGATATGAGTATTATGTGTAAGGACTTGGTATACAAAACTGAAATGCGTACCTATGAAGATAAAGTAATAATATCTTTAAGTTCAAAAGTAAATGTAAACCTGCGAGACCGGGACATGTTTTTTCTCGAACGATCACCATGGCAGCGTAAACATATTCGTAGACGTGATGCTGAGTTGGATATACTTCATGATATCCCTACTATGTTGAAGAGGGTTATACTATCTGTGGAGAATAAACGCATGACTCCACATGAACTAAAAGATGAAGCAGATCGAGTACTGCATTATACATGTACCCCATCCGAGATGCTCAATCATCCAGGTATGGCTTATGTATATACAAATATAATTGATCATCAATATGTAGGTAATACTAAAGCTCCTTTATTAAGAGTAGTATATTTTCCCAAAGAGAGTAAAGTTATAACATTCCCTAATGTTCATTATCTACCTCTGAATAGATCAAATTTTGACTCTGTACGCGTGCATATAAAAGATGTAGAAGGAAATCCTTTTCCCTTTACATACGGTGCATTGTTATGCAAAGTTCATATTAGAAAGAAACAGATGTAGTAATTACAGCATAATGGAATATATAAGAGGTGTAGTCAGATATATTTTTTCTCTCACAGTGTAAAGATAGTATAAGAAAGATACTCCTGTAATAATGGACGAAGAAAGGGTATTCAGGGGAACAAAAATGCAGAGGGGGTATGGCCTTGGTGGATTTTTTGCCAAGCTATGGAGAAGTGCAAGGCCTCTGCTCAGGAAAGGCGGGGAATATATAGGTAAAAAAGCTATAAGAACAGGTTTGCATACTATTCAAGATATTGCTGCAGGAAATAATCCTCGTACAGCATTAAAAAGACGTATAGCCGATGTTTCAGATGAGATGTTGGATGATGTTAAGCGTAAAATAAGACGTAAAATGTCAGGACAAGGTCGAGGGATCAAGAAGATTGTCATAAAGAAAAAGACTAAGCGGAAAAAACCTTTAAAGAAAAAATGTATTGATGTATTTGCTATTTAATTACTAACTGATAACTTTTATACGATGTGTGTATATAAGTAAGGTTTTTCATGAAAATGTTCATTATACGGCCAGAGCTCGCACATGCAAGATGCATTTCCTTCATCCTTCTAGTCCTGATTGTTGTAAGAGTGAATTGGATCTCTTCTCAATGAACCCTACACAGATTAGCGTTAGCGAGTCCAACTTTATCAGTATTAATCCTCTGCATTCAATTACCAATACAGATGTTCCTCTAGAGTTCAATATTCCAGGCACTTCTGATCAATACCTAGACCCCTCTAATGTGTTTTTATATGTAAAAACGAAATTGACAAAACCTGATGGTACAGATCTTCCTACGGGTGATGACCATATAGTATATACAGAATCAAATTTCCTGTATACATGTTTCTCCCAGGTTGAAGTCTATCTTAACGGAACTTCACTAGGTGCATCAGCGGCTAATTATCCTTATAGAAGCTATATAGAACATTTGTTAAATTATTCAGACGATGCTAAACAATCTCATCTCAAATCATGTGGTTTTTACAGTTTCAAAGATGAAGCTGCACATAGATAAAGCAGCTAAAGTCATAAATAATACTTATGAATTTTACGGTCGATTAAATGGCGATATCTTCTCTCAAGAAAGACTCATTCTACCATCTGTAGATACTAGAATCATTTTATCACGGTCAAATCCTAAATTTGCTCTTAAAATAAAAAGTAAACCTGCTGTTACAGCTGTATGTCCAGAACCTGTTTTCAAACTGTTGGAGGCTTATCTCTATGTCAGAAAAGTGAAATTATCACCACAGCGTCATTTGGAAATTGAAAATTCGCTTTTGAATACTACAGCAAAGTACCCTATTAAGAGAGTTGAAACCAAGATATTTAATTTCACTCAAGGATTATCGAGTATCAATATCCCTAACATTGTGAACGGAAATTTACCACAGAAAGTAATAATAGGGATTGTGGAACATGAAGCCTACTCCGGGAATTATAAAAAGTCACCCTATAAATTCACACCTTTCGGACTTAGGGGTATCAGTTTACATGTGAATGGACTGCCTCACGGACGTGATTATGAAATGTTATACAACGGAGACCTATCTCTCTGTACTCGACCTTTTTACGACTTAATAGCCAATACTGTATCATGTAATGATAGCGGGACAGGTTTAAATCTTGAAGAATACGCAAAGAATAGTAATTTATACGCCTATGATCTTACTGCAGACCTTTCAGCTTGTAACGCCTATCATTTAAACATTTTGAGAAAGGGTACCCTAGGACTAAGTCTCTCTTTTGGATCGAGTCTACAATCACCCATCACTGTAGTGGTCTATCTTGAGCATCCTCAACTCATTGAAATTGACCGAGTACGCAACGTACTTTTGAATTATTAAAGATGAATGAAGAGGAAATAAAATCGGTGTTTAAAAATGAACCTCGCTTTTTAGGAGTGTTCGCCATTAACGAAATAAACTCTGTAAAGTTGGAGAAGGATACCTGCTTCATATTCAATACATTGCCTCGTCACATCACCTCAACA
This sequence comes from Trachelipus rathkii, assembly GCA_015478945.1. Classification (NCBI taxonomy): domain Eukaryota; kingdom Metazoa; phylum Arthropoda; class Malacostraca; order Isopoda; family Trachelipodidae; genus Trachelipus; species Trachelipus rathkii. The sequence goes on along the minus strand of JABUQX010019416.1, from coordinate 12,490 downwards.
GGACATTGGATTTCCGTTTATAGAGCAAAAAACGATACTGTTCACATAATTGATTCTTTGAACTTAAAATTTATATTGAATAATCATTATATTACCTTATTTTTAAAATATAATAATGTAAGCTGTGTAAAAACTATGTCTTACCCTGTTCAACCCTTATATTCCAATTTATGTGGAGTCTATTGTATTTATTTCATTATATGTTTTTTAAATAATGTATGTTTTAATAAACTTGTAAATATATTTGATGCTAAAAATTTAGTATGTCAATGATTTTATAGTTTCTGATTATGTAATAAATGCTTTAAAATGAAAAACGCGATTTTACTTCCCTTAAAACTCGTATATATAAAAAGGTTTTTTGCATTGTACCTCGTACAATTTTATTAAAAATAAAATGTTTATATAACAGAAAACTCTGTGTTTTTATTCTTACATTACAAAATTAAAACAAAAAATAAAAAATAGAAATAATAAATAAAAAGTATTTAAAACAAAATAAAAATATAAAAAGAAAACATAATGTTAATAAATATATGAGTTAAAAACAGTAAAGCAGAAAGTAAAAGCAGTAAAGCAGAAAGTTAAAGCAGTAAAGCAGAAAGTTAAAGCAAAGAAAGTAAAAACAAAAGCTATTGGCTCATCCCCCCTAGGCGTTAGTAACACCTATTGATTGACTTTACCGGGTTTTGAAGCGTAATGCATATGAGTTAAAGCAGTAAAGCAGAGAGTTAGCAGCAAAGCAGAGAGTTAAAGCAGTAAAGCAGAAAGTTAAGCAAAGCAGTAAAACAAAGCATACTAATCCAGTACAGTAATAACACTGATTTACTGATTCACTGATTTACTGCTTTAAGGTATGTAAAGCATATGTTTTTAATAAAATTTCGTACAATTGTAGTAAAATGAATGACTTATAGTATATTTGAAAAGAAATTTTTGAATAGTTTACATTGATATCATATTTTTCGTCACGCGGGAATTTTGCGTCTGCGGACGCACGCGGCGGCGGTTACGCGGAAATATTGCGCCTGCGGGATGCACGCGCGGCGGGAATATTGGTGCCTGCGGAAAGTACGGCGGCGTTAATATTGTGCCTGGTGGGCGGCACGCGGCGGTTTCATGACGGGCCTCACCTGCGGACGCGCGGACTCTGAAACGTTTGCGGACACTGTCTCAAATGTGTAGCTCTTTAGATATATATATTCTGTCATGCTAAAAAAAAAGTGTTATGAAAAATACTAACTCATAGTAGGAAGCATTCTATCAGATTGTAATATACACCAACGATTCCTCATACCTTATAACTTAGGGTAGACACCCATATTAGGGCTGTTCTACTCAAAGGAGGCTAGAAAAGGCTTGAAAAAAGTGGCACTCAGTTGGCACTATGTGGCACTCACTTGGCACTATGTGACACTCACTTGGCACTCATTGGCACTCACTTGGCACTCCTCATTGGCACTCACTTGGCACTCATTGGCACTCATTGGCACTCACTTGGCACTCACCTGGCACTCATCTAATACTCATAGAATAATCATAGAACACTAATAGAACACTAGATACTTCTTACGGTGATTGGGAACCATCAAAGTTGAACCATCAATAACAAATCTGGTTTCATCAAAGCGGAATCATCAATATAGGTACCCATCAAAGATGACGCTCAATGTTGAGCCATGTGCTGAGCTAACAAAGTTGAGCCATCAACAGGTGAGGCATCAAAAAAGGGCTAAGTCCCTAAAGGAAGGACAAAAAAATTACCGTGGGTCAAAATTAACGCGAAGACCAAAGGGCTGGGTGTGTATACGAAAACGTGGCGGTTCAGGTAAACGGGTAAGGTCTTGGCGGGTAACGGCGTCACAGTGAAGGGGTCATAGTGAACGTCCAGAAGGTGGTGTGTGTGACCAGATGGATCGGGAATGGAAGGAAGGAAGGATAAAATGGACAGGGAAATGGACCATGGAAGAATGGAACAGGAATGGAAGGAATGGAATGGAAGAATGGAATGGAACGAAACCACGTTTATAACCCTTCGAAGGGTTGCAAAATTAGTGCCAAAAAATTAGGTTTGAAAAAAAATTAGGTTCCTGCACTTAGGTTCTAAAATTCGGTTCTCAAAAAAATTTGGTTCTCAAAATTTGGTTCTCAAAAAATTTGTTCTCAAAAAAATCCGGTTCCAATCCGTTCTCAAAAAATTAGGTTCTAAAAAATTAGGGTTCCTAAAAAATCGAATTCTGGTGATGACAAGGGAGAATAGTAATCACTAAAATTCGACTACGGAAGACCAAATGGTTGGCCTGAAAAGTAAAGGGCCCAAAAGGAAGGGGCCCAAAAGGTAAAGACCCTCAAAAGGTAAAGGTCGCTGTAAAGATCCTAAAAGGTAAAGGCCCTTTGGGTCAAGAGGTGGTGGACTTAATTAAAAGGCGGTTTGCCCAAATTTTAGGGTGGGGTAAAAGAGGTCAAAAAGGTCAAGGTAAAAGACTGCTGTCCGGAATGACCTTACTCATTACATCTAAAACTACAATAGTTACAGGAAAAGAATACATTGTTGGAATCCTGGCAAAATTTTATTGCGGAAACTGGTAAAAAAAAAAAAAAAAAAAAAAAAAAAAAAAAAAAATCATATCCTCAAAACTACAATATTGTTGAAGGAAAAGGAATACATTTTGAATCCCTTTGTAATTTTAGTTAGGAAAATGTAAAAAATAAATAAACAAATAAATAAATAAAATAAATATTGGCTATTTTTTTTTTTTAGGGAGAGGGGACACAATACATATATATATATTATTTGTAAAGGTATTACACGGCACAGTAGGCCCGAGCCGACGGTGGAACACAGGGGACAAGCCATACCCCGTAGGGAGGGCGGAGGGACCCCGCGACACCCAACACCAAAGAGCGGGGTTCGGAGACCCTCCCCGGAGGTGGGGAATTAGTCCTACCCCGTAGTTCAACGGGAAGGCCGAGAGACCCCTGACTCCTGCCATCGGTGCATATACCCTTGGGGTATTCTTAAGTTAAAAAAAGCCAAATTTAATAGAAAGTCTATTTATTTTAACGAGTAACCAATAAAAGGTCTCTAAATAGGCTCTCTAATCATATTACTATAATTATTAACAATAATATTTTTTTTTTTTTTTTAAATTTTCCTATCAAAGTTTTAACATGATTTGAATACATGTTTTTTTTTTCTCTATATTTTGTATTTTTTGAGATATATATTTTTTTATTTATAGTATATATATATATATATATATATATATATATATATATATATATATATATATTTTTTTTTTACATTTTTCCAGATTAAAATTGGACCAGTATTCCAGCAATGTATTCTTTTTTTCCTGTGGCTATTGTAGTTTTTGAGATATGGATTGATGATAGTTGTCGCTCTAAACCAAATATCACCTATAGAGAGCAGCATATAGAGAGTAGGAGTATATATATATAGATATATATATATATATATATCGTATATATATATATATATATATATATATATATGTATATACACATTAATGAACATGCAGATAAAGATATATAACAGCTTATATATTTAGATATATATATAAATATGAAAGAAGTGTTAGTGTGAATAGGTGAGTATATATATATATATATATAGTGAGAGAGGAGAGAGCATATATATATATATATATATATATATATATAGATGAAAAGGAAGACAAACACCAAGGAGAGTGCCATAGTTTATTAAGGACGTTTCGCGCTAATGCTAGGCGCATCATCACCTATTAGTAATTAATCAGTTCTCCTCATCCGTTTCCTCGCAAATATAATTTTAAGTACTAGTATATGCGAAATTTGTTATTTATAATTGCATACTAAGCTTAAATTTAAATTTTTATTTTTAAAAAAAAAATAAATAAATAAATTAAAAAAAAAATTAAATTAAAAATTAAATTTTTTTTTTATTTTTTCAAATAATTTTTTATTTTTTTTTAATTTTTATTTTTCAATTGAAATATTTACAAGCTGAAAAAAAAAAACGTTTGTTTGAGACAATCTTTTCAGCATTGGCACAACTGTGTAGTGATTGACTCATGTTTGAAGATGCTGGTTCGATTCCTCAGACGGAAACCAAGGCAGAACTTCCTTGAAATTTCCCCTCCTTATATAGGGGCAATGTCCTTCAGGTGGAAACTGTTTAAAAAAAAAATCCGCATCATTATTCATATCCGCGGATGTAAGAAATCTTTTAAGGAATGTTTTTGTGATTTTGTGACTTTGAGGGACAGAGTCACATGGCACGGGATCAGGGTTCGATTACTCTGCTAGAATAGGGCAATGCCCTTGAAGGACGAACGTTAAAAAAAACACAAAAAAAAAAAACAAAGGAAATAAAATAAGAAAATTTTTTTTTTTGTAATAATTTTAGTAATAATTTATTTAGCTAATTTTCAAATAATTATTACAAAATCTTAATAATATTAATTAAGTTATTATTAATAATTCATAATAATTTTTAAATTATTACTTAAGTGATTACTAGTTATTAATTTTAATGATAATATTTCAATAAATTAGTTAGATAATTAATAATTATTGTTAATAATTTTTAATAATAAATTATTAATTAAGTTATTGCCAATTTTAATAATAAATTTAAAATTATTATTCATGATTATTATTTATTAATAATAATTTTAATAATAAATTATTGACAAAGAATAATGCATACAATAAATTATTAAAGTATTATTATTTTTAATTAAAAGTAATTTTTAAATTATTACTTAGGTGATTAATTAATTATTTATAGGAATTTTAGCTATTAATTATTAATAAATTTATTATTATTATTATTATTATTATTATTATTATTATTATTATTATTATTATTATTATTATTATTATTATTATTATTATTATTATTATTATTATTATTATTATTATTTTTTTTCCTTTCTTTTTTTTAATGTTTAAAAATATTCCTTCCATATTTATTAGGTTATAATTTTGCATAGGACACGTCCCCGCATCATACAGAATATAGCACAGAATTTCATCAGGAAACTGTTTTAAATCCCTCTGGAATCGTACTCTCTGTCAATGTCTGTGTTGAAAGATATGTTTTTTATATAAGAAAAATATTAAACTAATATTCAAATAAAAAAAAATACAAACAAGAAACAATGACAAAATAAATACATTTCCTGTTGAACTATATAAAAAAGGGGAAAAATAGAGGGAAATGGATAATTTTATTTAAAAAAAAAAAATAAAGAAAAAAAGTTAAAAGTTATTTATGTAACAAATAAAAACATAATCATAATACAACAAAATACACAGGAAGATTATGTACTGATGAAGGTAATTGAATCGAGTGTATAAGGTTCATTTTAAATTATCCAGATATATGCTGAAAAATAATTTATTTTAATATTACAGATTATAAATTTTTTTTACTTAAATGCAGGTAATAGTAAATTATTTTCAGCAAGGTTTCAAGCTAAACGTTTAAAGGTTTTCAAAAGTTAATAAAAAGCAGAAAGTCTAATTATTATCATTTTCCCTGTATTCTTAAAAGGTTTTTAAATGTTGAAAATCAAATCCAATTGACGTTTAGGTAGAGAAGAACCATCTTTATAGTAGGTTAGGTTAGGTTAAGTTAGGTTAGGTTAGGTTAGGTTAGTCAATAACCATTTAGAAAATCTTAAAATTTTAGTAGATGCAGTAGAAATACTGTTAAACATTAAAGGTTCCATAAGTTTATCGATATATTATATATTAGGTCTACTTCCCTATGACCTCCATGAGAGTTTTTATCCATACATCCATTTATATATATGAACATCCATAAGTACTGTAATTTTACTCCTTCAAAGTTGAATTTCAGATTTTATTTGTGACAGAATAAACTGGGAAGTAGAAATCGACAACCCCTGGTTTGTGGATTATAATTTTTGACCCTATGGCCGAATTTAACTTATTCATACAGCAAAATCTTTCAGAATTATTATTATTATTATTATATATAAATAATTATTTTGATATAATGGAGGTAGTACATGAAGATTAATAAATATGATATATGAGTTTGACAGCAAAATCTTTCAGAATAAATTGTAGTAGTTTATATCTAAAGAAAGAGATTGATATAATGGAGGTAGTACATGAAGATTAATAAATATGATATATGAGTTTGACAGCAAAATCTTTCAGAATAAATTGTAGTAGTTTATATCTAAAGAAAGAGATTGATATAATGGAGGTAGTACATGAAGATTAATAAATATGATATATGAGTTTGACAGCAAAATCTTTCAGAATAAACTGTAGTAGTTTATATCTAAAGAAAGAGATTGAAATAATGGAGGTAGTACATGAAGATTAATAAATATGATATATGAGTTTGACAGCAAAATCTTTTAGAATAAACTGTAGTAGTTTAGGAGGTTTGTGAGGAAAATAGTTTTGTTTCTGGGAAAACGATGAAGGTTTAAAAATTATTTTCTTTGTAAGACAATATAGAAGTGAATGAGTTCTTTTCATTAAATCACGACAGGTTCCCCAATGAGTAGTACATTATTCTATCTATATGATCGTTTTAAGTTCATTCATTAACCTACTCAACACGGTTGGACTGCTTTTGGATTCCGCGTTTTATGCACCCGAATATTCGGTGACATAAAAATTATTTATTTTCAGCCAAAAAGATGATTAAATTTTGAAACTCTTTGGAATAAATGTAAATTACTCTGATTCATATACATTATTTAAAAATAGGTCGAATCTATTTATGGAAGATTTATCTAGTTTATGGTATGGTATTTATCTAGATTATGGAATAGTTTAATTATGGTACGATTTATCTTGATTGTCTTTTAAAGGTAATGTCAGGTTGTATATTACAATCTACTTTTCAGATCAAGGTATTTATCTATTTTACCCTTTAAAGGTCATGTCAAGTTGTATATTACAATCTACTCTTTAGATCATGGTATAGTACCATTTACGTAGTACATCATTCAAATGTCATATCAGGTTATACTGTAAATTGCACAATCCTTTTTAGACTTAATTGACATAGGAATTAAAGTCTATCTTGGCTCATATTGACCCACCCAAACATTTTAGCTGATATATTTGGACATAAGAAAATTATTTCTTTTTTTGTTTGATCGATTTGCTCCGGCAATGTTTTATTAGTAATTTTACCATTAAATTGAACACAATATATGTAATTATGTCATTAGGAAAATTATTGGAATAATGAACAACTAAAATTTATAATCTAAGACGAGATATTTAAAAAAAATAAAGAACATATTTTTGTTTCAGTTAAACACTCTCTAGTTCATCTGAATTTTTACTAGTTTTTTCATATCGTTTTCGCCAAGGAGCGGCGGGATCGAAAATATAGAATATAATATGAGTATAATAATATAATATATAACTGTAAGAAATAGTAAAGCTTAAAGATTATATAATAGAATAATTATATATACTATATAATATATATATATATATATATATATAATATATATATATATATATATATATATATATATATTATTTTTTTTTTTTTTTTTTAATCATTTTTTGTATACATAGATACCAACGCACACTCACGAGCAGAATAGCCTTTTATTACCAAACAGGAAGGAGGAGCACCAAAAGAAGAAATAGAAAATAAAATAAAAAAGAGAAGAATGAATACAGTAAAAAAGAAAAGAACATTAAAATAAAATGGAAAGTAAACCCACCCTGTCCCTTGCCTAACGCAATTCCCTCATTGTGGCGCAACACGCGGATTTAAATCAGCAGGAAGATTGAATTATAAGCTGGGAAAATAAAGAAGAGAGAGGCAAGGAAAGTTCCACACAAGGAACAGGAAAGTAGAGTGTACAAAGAGAAGTATTTTAAGGATAAGCACACTAACGAAAGTGATCTTGAGTCTCTCAATATTCACGCATATTCATGAAAGAGACAAAACGCACACTTCTTGAAATATTTATACGAGAGGGCGACGCCAGAATGGTGAGGAGCGAGACAAATCCCATGAGGTTCTATATTATATAACTCGAGAGAACATAGCCCGTTTACCGTAAACAATACTCTATCAGGAATTAAGTATTAAGATAAGGAGCGTACCAGACCGCCATCACGATGCATAGATACTTAAGAGGGATCCACAAGAGAGCAAATCCTTCAGATAAGCAAGCTAGGTGGCCGACACGTTACTATTAACTACTTACTCCGCTTTGTATGCCTCGCTACCGGCTCCTCAAATCAATGGTTCTATCAAAAAGAAGTTCCTGAGTTGAACTCGAGACAACTCAACACGCCTACAAAATATAGAGTAAGATAACCTGCGAGTAAATCGCATTATGTAACGTTATGGCACGAAATAAAATAAGAACACGAAGAACAGTATTAAACTGAGAAAGCATATGTTAAGCACAGCGAAGAAAAAAAATATCACGCAATCTGAACAGAATGAATAATGAAGCACAAACTTTTATTAAAAAAGAAAGCAAATAATAAAGCCACAAACCCCAGAAATAAACGTATTTAAAGAAGTGAAAAACTTCACACAAGACACAATTGCACATATAATAGAGTTGTATAGTATACAACAATCACGACGACACTATAATGATATTAACGTTTACGTGGTAAGAAACCGTTAGAGCCGTGCAGAAATAGAAGAGAAAATAAGAGCAAAGATTAGGGAACATATAAGAGATAATTTAAAGAAGAAGGAGAGATTTTTGAGAGAGTTAAAAAGAAGTATTGAAGTTAAGAGAGTTGAACTACTAATCATAAAGATATTTACGTTAGATATATACACACCAACTCCTGAGATGGAAAGACAAGAGTGCGAATCTTCATTAAAATAACACACAGACTAAAGAAAGAATATAGAAACAGAGAATCTTGTGAGAACACGCGCACTATCTGCATTGGTCAAACATATCCTCTAATAATAATACGAGAGAGATAAATTTGTGTTGTTCGGAGTCACAAATGTAAGTATAATATAGAGTGGGTAAGACGCATTGAAGCAGTATAACATCTGGCGCAATCACATCAGCCTCAACAAATGAGTGAGACCGAGTAACACCTAAGAACACCATGTCGATTGATGAAAAGAAAGAAAAAGTTGGAGGATTCAAAGAAACAGAACACCTTCGGAGGAAACACCACATATTAAATAAGAAAGGCAAGGAAGAGGTTGCTCCATTCCAAGAGCTTCGAAATGGAACGATCTGAAAGAAAACTAGACAAGCAAGTAAGCCAAAGCGAAGGAGGAAAATCCAAAGGAAGTAGTCACAGTTATAAAGCACCGTAATGAGGAAAGCAGTAAGCAGCACTAAAGCAAACTGAGCCGACCAACTCGCCCGAGGAAATAACACCCCTGTCAATAATAACTATGATTAAGATCATGTCTAAAGCCTACGCTAGACAACAGAGTAAATTGCGAAACCCAAGTGACACTCCAAGTGTAAAGCCACCGAAGAGAAGACTCAAATAAAGAATCACAGTCGAATAGTAGGCCAAAGAAAGAACAGCCACAAAGAGTGTAGAGAGTCAGCTCCGATCCGGTTCCCAGAGAGAACACACATAGTGAACGATAAACACCAATGGAATAAAAGGAATGAGATTCTATATATCAGAGAGGAATAGATATTCAGTTAAGATAAGAGTTTCAAAAGAGTAGATTTAATATAAAGGAAGGATAACAAGTTAAGCAATAAGGAACTAGATAGTAGGAAAAGATATCAGAGAAGCGGCTAGCACTGATTTTTGATTAAGAAGGAAAGATGTGGTAAGAGACTGGAGAGAAATAAAAGCGCGCTTTCCCAGCTATTGCAGGAAAAAGTGTTAGTATTAAGGCATAGAGAGAGAGTAAGAGTTGAACGAGGACAGGCGGCCAGCTCAGAAGCACACTCCTTCAAAACACGAGCGTGGATATGCCATCTAGACCACTGGCCTTCCGACGTTCATAGATCTCAGTATCCCATGTACCGATCATGAGTAATGACAGTAGAGACATTAGGACACCTGAGAGGGTATGGAGCAGAGGAGGGAGCCGGAATCGTCCAGGTGGAATTAGATGAAAAAAAGAAGACCAAAGAGATAAATTTTCAGAAGAGTGTTAGCAATAGAACCGTCAGAACGGATAAGAGGGGAAGGCAGATTTACAGAAGTTATTTGAGATGTTTTTGCCAAGAGACCAGAAATTTTTAATCAGAAGGAGGAATCAAGAAGGGCAGCACACTTCCTTAGTGAAAGAACTCTTGGCAGTCTAATAATATCCCTGCATCGATCGGCTGCAGAGCGAAAATCTAGTTAGAGTAATTAGTGAAGAACGGAGAGTTCTTCCCAAGCCCTATACGCAATGTCACGCTCCCCTGAAGAGCACGAGAACAAGAGCCATCGAACCATGGATTATGGGAGAAAAGAATGATTAAATTTAGTGAGTAGAAGATATAAGGAAATAAACCTATGTTTCATAAAAGACCATCACCGAGTGAAATACACACGGTGACCGAAACTACCTATGGTATATCAGCAGAAGCAAAGATGCAGATACTCCGTGAATACAAACCAAACATGATTCATAATTCACAGCGAAATAGTGGCAAAGAAAAGCGTAGACGGCGAATAGCATACCAACAATGATACGCTAGACCGATTAAAAGTGTCCAGAAAAGTTACACGTAATATATATACAGCAGGCGAGCTAGGACTGGAAAATGAGAAAATAAGTGTTAAACGAATTTAGTAGCAAACAATAATAAGTTAAGTCAGAATTAGACCGATATGGGAGTAAGAAAAAATGGATTTATTTGTACGAGAGAGAAGGAGAAGTGTGATGAAGACATAAAATCAAGAGAGATTAATAGAATATGTTGTATAGACGATCTGCAAGATGTGATTGTAGGAGTTCTTTTAATCAAACTGTTCCAGTAAATTCTGATTAATAAGGAAAGAAAATTAGATACTGAGATAAGTTTTGAGCTCCTATCCCACTACTAAAGAGAGTAGCAGATGATATGAGAGGAGCCCAACCACTCAGTGGTACAAGTTGATGATGAAAGTTGAAGTCCCCTAAGTAGACGAAGCTTCAGAGAAAGCAGAATTATTGAATATTAGAAAGACAGATAAAGTAAAACTTAAGTTCATCGTGAGTAAAAGATGGTAAGAAATCTAAAAAGAGTCAGCGAAAATCTGTTCTATTAGAAGAAGGAATATGAATAAAGTTATAGCAGAAACACAAAAGATAAGGTAGTAGTAAGGATGGATACACAGTACGCATTTAATGACCATAAAAAGAACATCGAAATTGAGAATAGAGATTCACGAAGAGAATTATCGAGGACGGATGTATGATACAGTAAATGAAGAAGAAAGATAGTAATTATGTAATGTAGGCACCAGAGACTCCGCCCATTCAGTTACCGGAAATTATAAAGCTAGATTATATTAGAGTATGTTTAGTCGTTAAATAAGAAAGGAAAGTCCTTGGCCAGCTGTGTCTCGAAGAAGTAAAAATATTCAGGGCATGTAAAGGTAGAAAGTGATGTTCAGACAGATGCAATGATGATGCAAAGAACCAGGAACATAGCTAAAATTCAATAAAAGCCCGCCCCCTACGCCCACCCTTCTTACCCCAAACACGAGCACGTGACCTCACCATTGCAAATCCCTTGAAAAAAGTTCAAACCAAACAAATGGTATATATAAAAAAAAATATATAATATATATATGTATATATATAAAATTAAAAAATATGTATACTGATCTTAGAAAACTAAAACTAATAACAAATGATTTATATTACATAATAACAAAGTGATAATAATAACTAACAATAACAATAACTAAGAAAAAATGAAAATTCAAATGATTTAAAAAACTTGATTTGATTCCAAATAATAATAATATATAATTAATAATAATAATAATAATAATAATTAATATATAATAATATTAAAATAAGAAATATAATTAAATAATAATAATAATAACATATAATAATAACAATAATATAATAAAAATTAATAATAAATAATATAAATTAGATTAAATGACACACGTAGGAGACAGGCAGAGAACAAAATAGAAAAGATGAAAATAAATAAAAATAATAAAAAAAAAATTTATGCCCTATATAAAAAATAAAAAAACGAAACTGATAAAAGAAAAAAGATAAAAATACAGTAACTACTAAGAAATTAAAATCTAATAAAATATAATATTTGAATAAATAAGAGAAAATAGAAAAACACTTCAATTGATTATATAGATATATAAAAGCACTATAAAAAAAAAAAATAATAACAAGTAAAAAAAAAAACACTATAGTAATATAGTAGATTAAAATATAAAGAAATTAAATAAAAGATTAAAAAAAAAAAAACACCAGCAGCTGAAACACAATAAAATTGAAAAAATCTTAATAATAAATAATATGAAAGCACCAACTGCTAAACAATAGTCGCGA
>JABUQX010019415.1:85000-87500 GCA_015478945.1 Trachelipus rathkii | reverse complement strand
GATGTCCTTAGAATATGGGGGTGATAGCGACAATCTTTTTGATAAAAGGGTGATTTTGTAACAGATGAACGGGATATATTAAATACGCGGGATAATTAATGAAAGATGTCAGTTTAACTACACCCAAGTTGCTAAGAAATTAGTTTTTCACATTGTTAAAGAAGTAGGTCTTGTTTTGTATATTTAATAAATATGAAAGCAAATATGATCGCGTGGAAGAAGTTCTTGGTTATAAAAGAAAAAAAGTCGTTATCCATAATAGTCTTTCATAAACTGAAAAACACGAGCTTTTCAAACAAAAAAATATATATTCGGAGTGTTAACTCTATGGCGCAAAGGAAGAAAATAAGGAGGGGGGAGAAGTTAAAGAATACCCCGCACCATACCCTTACAGCTGCTAAAAATAAACATGTTTATAGACAGCTCTGACATGGTTTTTGCTCTTCCCGCTTGGGAGCTTAGACTAAAATTTGGAATAAAAAGCAAACCATAAAAAACAATAACAGACAAGAAGAATAAAGCTCACAGGAAGTAGTAGACGAAAGAAATTTGGGAGAATCAAAAGGCATACCACCAGAATACTCAAAATATTCGAATTTGTTCTATTCTGAGACGAACTGAAGGTCAAAATTGCTGTCCGTTAAGCGCTTGAATCCCACGTTGTAATTTGCCAGAGGTTATAGAAGAGCTAGGAGCTCCTCTCCACGAAATGCTTTTTCATCAGACAAAGGTATTTTTTTAGCTGCAGATTTAATTTTGTAATCATTTTGTTTTATTAAAAGTTATTAAAATATATTGTAACTCGTCGGCATAGTATGGGTTGTAATAGAAAAAGTCGGATAGATTTCTTTTTGGTCAAATGAATATTAATAAAGAGTCTTGGGTATAGGGAAATAAACTTTTACAATGTATAAGGATGAGGGTATCCCCCATCATTCTTACTCTCCCCCAAAATCTGGAGGGAACAGGAGGTTAAAATGTGTAACAAATATTTGTAACACGGGGATCGTAAGATTTTCCGTGAATGAAGGTTATTAAAAATCTGTTTAAGAAGAAATGTGTAACTTGGTATATGTAGGAATAATAAAATTAATATTTAAAAATGACAAAGAGATAACTTTTTAATTTTTTAATTTTCTTGTATTAAGTGTTAGTCAGAAAAAAAGTTTTTTTTTTGGAAGGAAAGTTGTAATTATTTTTTAGGATAATAAAACTTGTTAAAGACCTTGAGTCTATGGGTATATTTACATGCTGGAGATCTCCATATTAAAAATTATTGCATTTTATTTATTGATTTTAATAATTAGATAAGAACGGATTTTCTAACTAAAAATTGTAATGAACCTTTGATAATGAGTAATATATAAATTTTAATTTATGTGTCATTAGGAAGATCTATCTGCTTAAAATTATTTTTATAATGTTTCATGGTGCCGAGTTGTTATATATTATTCGAATTCAAACGCAAATACTTTAGAAATTTATCAAAATAAGTGGGAGGAGCTAACATCCTCGCCTCTCCAAATAGACCTCTGACGTCATTTGGGTAGGTGCAGGTCTATAGGCAGGAGATCGAGGCTTTTAAACAAACGAAACAAAACAAAAAAAGTTGGATGAGTTTATCGGTAAAAATGAGATAAATTCTATGGAATATTTCTGCCAACTTTATAATGTTTAAAAATATATTTTTTTATTATTAATTGAAGGGCTGGGAGTTTCGTGCTTGCTCAGGATTCACCATGATCCAGTATATAAAATAGATGGTTTTTATAATCTTATTGTATTATAAATCTAGAACTCAGTTTGAGGCAAAAGCTATTATGATAAGAGTAGAAACAAAACATCGATGAAAGTTGTGTATTTATTTATGTATGGTAAAATTGACTACATCTTATAATCACTACATAATATTTTTATTCTTTTTATATTATTTTAATTGAAAGCCAATATGAATCTTTCTCCCGTACCGGTAGATTGGTATCGAAAGTGGGAAGACGCAGTTAGGCATCTGACATCAGTGACGTCAAGACGTGTCCAGGGAATGGCCTGGATGCTGAAGTATATCATTTTTATATTTAAAATTAAAGATGTTATTATATAGATAAATGTTCTATAACATAGATCGCCCCCCCTCTTGTAAGTGTACTATTTGATACACAGTATTGATCATAAGTGAAATAATAAGATATAAAATATAAAGAGAATGGTGAATATCTATCTCAGCAAAGTACATGGAGTATCTTCTCCCCCCTGCCAATCGTTCTAAAAACTTATATAATCTTGGATTCAAGTACTCACGAAAATGTATTCGAAGGGTCAATGACAAAGTCCATATTTATTATATAACAATAAAAATTATCTTATATATTGATCTGCGATCAAAACAAATAACAAGAAGGGAATATTAATAAAGAAATAACATCAAACATTTTTTGCTACACCTAACTTTTTACTATTTATTGTACTCGGTAGTGAGGGAGTTATTCTAGACGATTAATTT
>JABUQX010019415.1:67500-75000 GCA_015478945.1 Trachelipus rathkii | reverse complement strand
TTTGCCTTCACATTCTGAACATAATATAAACACAAGATGGAGTTTATTGTTAAAAGTTCATTATTATTGCTTAAAACTAAGTTTTTATAAAATATATATATATTTTTATCAAATATTGATAATATTTATAATATAATATAACAAATGTAATATTTTTAATATACAATTTTTAATTATTAACATCTGAATAATGAAAATAAGTCATTTTTAAATTTAATAGACTTATTGATATTTCTGTTACTTTTTCTTTTATGGTTCATTCTGTAAGTATTTTCGTTTGGGGAAACTAACTTAGCCAGTTTTCTTTACGTGCCATCAAGGCAGTCTTGAGAGATCGGTGAAACCTTTCTATCTGGGAATTTGTTTGTGGGTGGTAAGAGGTTGTTCGAAGACGATGGAAACCAATCATATGTGACAACTCACTGAAGAACTCGCTTTCGAATTGAGGACCTCTGTCAGAAATCACATAGAGAGGAACACCGAATCTGGATATCCACTGCATAAAAGCATAGGCAACAGATTTTGCTGTAGTGTTTGTAATTGGGAAGGCTTCAGCCCATTTTGTGTTTCGGTCGATGCAGGTAAGTAGATAGCGAAAAACTGGAGAAGAAGATCCACAAAATGCTGAAGGTGAAAAAGGACCCACTATATCTATATGAACTGTTTCGAATCTTGAAGAAGGAATTTCTAATGGAGTGACCGTTGGTTTGGTGTGACGATGGACTTTAGACAGCTGGCACTGCTCACAAGTGCGTACAAAAAGCCTAATGTCACGATCCATACAAGGCCAAAAATATCTTTTCTTGATCAGTCGTAAAGTACCTTTGATACCAGGATGGGACATTTGATGCAACGTATTAAATATTTGAAGGCGAGCTGGCTTTGGAAGAAATGGTCTGGGAAAAGAAGTAGAGGTATCGCACCATATCTTGAGGTTGTCCTGCAGGGGATAATTATGAAGGCGATCATGATAGGTCTTGATTTCTTCATCTTTTTCTTGAAGGTGAGCTATTGCGGGCAAATCGACAGCGTCAACTGATACCGAATGAATCCGGGAAAAAGTGTCGGCCACCATGTTGTCTGCTCCTCTGATATAATTTGCTGTAGAAATATATTCTGTTAGTACTGAGAGATGTCGCTGTTGACGATCACTTTTTGCAGGATTTTTGGAGTAGAAAGCGGAAACAAGAGGTTTGTGATCTGTGCAAAGGGTGACGACTCTTCCCTCTAACATGTGTTTAAAATGAAGGACAGCATAATATGCTGCCAAAAGTTCTCTGTCGAAAGCAGAATATCTTCTTTGGGGATCTGATAACTTCTTGCTGTAGAAGTCAATGGGAACAGGTTGACCATCAATCATCTGGTGTAATGCTGCTCCGATTGAAGTCTGACTGCTGTCAGTTACGAGTTGTAAATGTGAGACATTAGGTAAAGAGAAAGGAAGTGTTAGGGCATTTTGAAGAGCTTCCTTAGTATCTTGAAAAGCTGTCACTTCTTCTGGAGTCCATTCAAGAGATTTATCCTTGGGATGAAACTTGGCTTTTTCAGATAATGGGAAGACGATTTTGGCAAAATTAGGGATAAATCTTCTGTAGTATCCTAACATCCCAAGGTATCTTCGTAGAGATGCTGAATCGCACGGTAGAGGAAAACTTGAGATGGATTCTTTCTTTTCGTTGGGAGGACATAGTCCTTCTGAAGACACGGTGTAGCCGAGAAAATTGAGTGAAGATTGGTTAAATTCACATTTTTCTAAAGAGATTTTAAAACCATTTTCTTGGAGGAGTGTAAAAACTTGTTTCAGATGATTTTCATGTTCAGTTTTGGATGTAGAAAAAATGAGACAATCGTCTAAATAGGTAAACACGAAGGGAAGGTCTCTGAAGATGGAGTCCATTACTCTTTGAAATGTAGCTCCCGCATTCTTTAAACCAAAAGGCATAGATAAAAATTCGAAGAGACCAAACGGAGTGATGACTGCTGTTTTCTCTATATCTTCTGGTCTAATGGGGATTTGGTGATAAGCCTTTTGAAGGTCAATCTTGGAGAATATGGTAGAGTTATGCAGGCGTTGAGATAGGCTCTGAATGTGTGGAATGGGATATCTATCCTGTTTTGTTATGCTGTTAAGGGCTCTGAAATCCCCACAAGGTCTCCATGTTCCAGGTGTTTTTTTAGGCACGAGGTGTAAAGGAGACGCCCATGCAGATTTACTTGGCCTCACTATTCCACTTTTTAGAAGAATGTCAAATTCAGCTTTTGCCGCCTTTAACTTGTCGTCAGGTAATCGGCGAGCTCTGGCAAAAACTGGGGTTGAATCACCAGTTTCTATGTAGTGTTTTGGTCCATTATCTTTAATTACTAGATTGTTGATGTCTATAGGTGAAATTAAGGACGGGAAATCTTGTAGGAGTGAAGTTATGTCTGTATTTTCACCTTGAAGTTGAGCGTGAAGAGATGGTACTTCCTCAGAGGTTATTTTCAATGGAGCTAGAAGAGTAGTATAAGTATCTTGCAGTGCTCTTTGTCCACAGTCAATTAGGAGACCAAAATTGTGAAGAAAATCCATTCCAATAATAGGCATAGTAATTTCTGCTACTATAAACGTCCAGGTGAATTCTCTTCTTAATTTTGGTATACTGATATTTGCTACAATTTCCCCATGACACTTTATGGGCGAGCCATTGGCTGCGGAACAAGTGACGTTTGAAGGGTGCAGCGTCATGTTAGAGACCATGTTATATGGAAGGCTAGATATGCTGGCTCCGGTATCTAGTAAAAATTGGTGCATGGTGCCAAAAATCTGTACATCTATTGTTAACTGCGAAGTTGACACGGCACAAATATCAACTTGCTCTAGTAGTTTTCCGACGGAGTTGGGGATGCTGCTCTTGATGGAGGTCTAGAATTAGGTAAGATGTTTAGTCCCGTTTTGTTTGGCCATGTCCACCATGGTTTACAGCTTTTAGAGCGTGGTCCATAATAAATGTGACCTCTACACACCATTGGGCGTTGATTTTCGTGGAATGGTGCCAGGCCAAAAGTAGTGGTTGGTCTTGATCTTGATGCGGCAGGGGCAATGGCGTTGGCAGTGGATGATACAGCCATGGCAGGAGCTTGTGGGCTTAATAACAAGATGTCATTAGCTAAATCTCCCAACTGTTGAAGTGTGAGAGTAGAATGGGCGGCTAAGGCTGTGCGAATGTGACTCGGTAGAGTTTTCAAAAATTGCACTCTGACCAAGTCCTCTCCTATATTTAATTTCTCTGCCTGCCGAATCATATCCTGTAGATATATAGATGGTTTGCCACTGTAGACCTTTTTGGAAATCCCAAGCCGAACTTGATGCAGAAGATTATGACCGTTTCAAAACGGCGGTCATAAATACTTACGAAAAATCTAAGGTGGAGCTTTATAATGATCTACTTTCCAAAAAGGTCTACAGTGGCAAACCATCTATATATCTACAGGATATGATTCGGCAGGCAGAGAAATTAAATATAGGAGAGGACTTGGTCAGAGTGCAATTTTTGAAAACTCTACCGAGTCACATTCGCACAGCCTTAGCCGCCCATTCTACTCTCACACTTCAACAGTTGGGAGATTTAGCTAATGACATCTTGTTATTAAGCCCACAAGCTCCTGCCATGGCTGTATCATCCACTGCCAACGCCATTGCCCCTGCCGCATCAAGATCAAGACCAACCACTACTTTTGGCCTGGCACCATTCCACGAAAATCAACGCCCAATGGTGTGTAGAGGTCACATTTATTATGGACCACGCTCTAAAAGCTGTAAACCATGGTGTACATGGCCAAACAAAACGGGACTAAACATCTTACCTAATTCTAGACCTCCATCAAGAGCAGCATCCCCAACTCCGTCGGAAAACTACTAGAGCAAGTTGATATTTGTGCCGTGTCAACTTCGCAGTTAACAATAGATGTACAGATTTTTGGCACCATGCACCAATTTTTACTAGATACCGGAGCCAGCATATCTAGCCTCCCATATAACATGGTCTCTAACATGACGCTGCACCCTTCAAACGTCACTTGTTCCGCAGCCAATGGCTCGCCCATAAAGTGTCATGGGGAAATTGTAGCAAATATCAGTATACCAAAATTAAGAAGAGAATTCACCTGGACGTTTATAGTAGCAGAAATTACTATGCCTATTATTGGAATGGATTTTCTTCACAATTTTGGTCTCCTAATTGACTGTGGACAAAGAGCACTGCAAGATACTTATACTACTCTTCTAGCTCCATTGAAAATAACCTCTGAGGAAGTACCATCTCTTCACGCTCAACTTCAAGGTGAAAATACAGACATAACTTCACTCCTGCAAGATTTCCCGTCCTTAATTTCACCTATAGACATCAACAATCTAGTAATTAAAGATAATGGACCAAAACACTACATAGAAACTGGTGATTCAACCCCAGTTTTTGCCAGAGCTCGCCGATTACCTGACGACAAGTTAAAGGCGGCAAAAGCTGAATTTGACATTCTTCTAAAAAGTGGAATAGTGAGGCCAAGTAAATCTGCATGGGCGTCTCCTTTACACCTCGTGCCTAAGAAAACACCTGGAACATGGAGACCTTGTGGGGATTTCAGAGCCCTTAACAGCATAACAAAACAGGATAGATATCCCATTCCACACATTCAGAGCCTATCTCAACGCCTGCATAACTCTACCATATTTTCCAAGATTGACCTTCAAAAGGCTTATCACCAAATCCCCATTAGACCAGAAGATATAGAGAAAACAGCAGTCATCACTCCGTTTGGTCTCTTCGAATTTTTATCTATGCCTTTTGGTTTAAAGAATGCGGGAGCTACATTTCAAAGAGTAATGGACTCCATCTTCAGAGACCTTCCCTTCGTGTTTACCTATTTAGACGATTGTCTCATTTTTTCTACATCCAAAACTGAACATGAAAATCATCTGAAACAAGTTTTTACACTCCTCCAAGAAAATGGTTTTAAAATCTCTTTAGAAAAATGTGAATTTAACCAATCTTCACTCAATTTTCTCGGCTACACCGTGTCTTCAGAAGGACTATGTCCTCCCAACGAAAAGAAAGAATCCATCTCAAGTTTTCCTCTACCGTGCGATTCAGCATCTCTACGAAGATACCTTGGGATGTTAGGATACTACAGAAGATTTATCCCTAATTTTGCCAAAATCGTCTTCCCATTATCTGAAAAAGCCAAGTTTCATCCCAAGGATAAATCTCTTGAATGGACTCCAGAAGAAGTGACAGCTTTTCAAGATACTAAGGAAGCTCTTCAAAATGCCCTAACACTCCCTTTCTCTTTACCTAATGTCTCACATTTACAACTCGTAACTGACAGCAGTCAGACTTCAATCGGAGCAGCATTACACCAGATGATTGATGGTCAACCTGTTCCCATTGACTTCTACAGCAAGAAGTTATCAGATCCCCAAAGAAGATATTCTGCTTTCGACAGAGAACTTTTGGCAGCATATTATGCTGTCCTTCATTTTAAACACATGTTAGAGGGAAGAGTCGTCACCCTTTGCACAGATCACAAACCTCTTGTTTCCGCTTTCTACTCCAAAAATCCTGCAAAAAGTGATCGTCAACAGCGACATCTCTCAGTACTAACAGAATATATTTCTACAGCAAATTATATCAGAGGAGCAGACAACATGGTGGCCGACACTTTTTCCCGGATTCATTCGGTATCAGTTGACGCTGTCGATTTGCCCGCAATAGCTCACCTTCAAGAAAAAGATGAAGAAATCAAGACCTATCATGATCGCCTTCATAATTATCCCCTGCAGGACAACCTCAAGATATGGTGCGATACCTCTACTTCTTTTCCCAGACCATTTCTTCCGAAGCCAGCTCGCCTTCAAATATTTAATACGTTGCATCAAATGTCCCATCCTGGTATCAAAGGTACTTTACGACTGATCAAGAAAAGATATTTTTGGCCTTGTATGGATCGTGACATTAGGCTTTTTGTACGCACTTGTGAGCAGTGCCAGCTGTCTAAAGTCCATCGTCACACCAAACCAACGGTCACTCCATTAGAAATTCCTTCTTCAAGATTCGAAACAGTTCATATAGATATAGTGGGTCCTTTTTCACCTTCAGCATTTTGTGGATCTTCTTCTCCAGTTTTTCGCTATCTACTTACCTGCATCGACCGAAACACAAAATGGGCTGAAGCCTTCCCAATTACAAACACTACAGCAAAATCTGTTGCCTATGCTTTTATGCAGTGGATATCCAGATTCGGTGTTCCTCTCTATGTGATTTCTGACAGAGGTCCTCAATTCGAAAGCGAGTTCTTCAGTGAGTTGTCACATATGATTGGTTTCCATCGTCTTCGAACAACCTCTTACCACCCACAAACAAATTCCCAGATAGAAAGGTTTCACCGATCTCTCAAGACTGCCTTGATGGCACGTAAAGAAAACAAACCTTCCTACTTATCACTCCTTCAACTCTTCTAGCTCCATTGAAACCATAAAAGAAAAAGTAACAGAAATATCAATGTCTATTAAATTTAAAAATGACTTATTTTCATTATTCAGATGTTAATAATTAAAAAATTGTATATTAAAAATATTACATTTGTTATATTATATTATAAATATTATCAATATTTGATAAAAATATATATATATTTTATAAAAACTTAGTTTTAAGCAATAATAATGAACTTTTAACAATAAACTCCATCTTGTGTTTATATTATGTTCAGAATGTGAAGGCAAACGCCATCTACCGACAGCTTCTGCAATGTTTCATTTTATTATATTTACAAAAATCCATTTTTAGAAAAGTTAGACCATAAAATATAATTTTTTTTAAATGTATATAAAATATTATAATAAAAATAAAAATAAAAGTTATAAATTGGTCAAATGTAAATAGTAATAATATTTGTATAAAAACTTGATTATTATATATGTAACTTTTTTTATTATAACTTTGTACGACTTTTTCGTTAAAAATAAATAATCTGTTGTTTCGCTTTTGTCTTATTAGCCTTTAAAGAGATAATTCGTAGCGCTTTGCTACCACTAAGAGATAATTTGCTAATATAGAACAATAAGCTGAAATATCAGATCCGACCTACGAAGCCAGGAAGAAGAAGATACTACAAGAAGTTGGACTCCCTCGTCTCTCTACTAGAAGTTGAACTGCCACGTCTCTCTACAAGAAGTTGGGCTGCCTCGTCTCTTGGACTCCCTCGTCTCTCTACTAGAAGTTGAACTGCCACGTCTCTCTACAAGAAGTTGGGCTACCTCGTCTCTCCCCCGGAGTTGGACTACAAGATCTCCGACTGGCCCTACTTCTCTCCCTCTCTCTGAGCCTACCAAGAGGCTTAGAAACCTCCTCAGGGTTACCAAGAACCCTTTGGACGATCTTCAAGAGGTTCTCCTGTCGGTGGATGGTGACATCTTCGCCTGACCTCCGAGATCCTCCAGTTAGTCTGCCACCTAAAAAGTAGTTT
>JABUQX010019415.1:20000-42500 GCA_015478945.1 Trachelipus rathkii | reverse complement strand
TGATTGATTTCTGTGAAGAGAGAGGTATGTGTGTAAGTAATACTTTCTTTAAACACAAGAGTATCCATAAGTATACTAAAGTTGGTGTAGGTAGAGATGGTATCGAAGTGAAAAGTATGATTGATTTTGTGTTGGTGAAGAAGATGTTAAAGTATGTGTTGGATGTTAAATCAGTGAGGGGGTTAGGAATGGGATTATCGGATCATTATGTTGTTCTATGTAAAATTAAGTTAGTGGGGGGTTGGATGGAGAGGAAGGTGATACGAAAGGAAGTAGGTAAAATTAAGAGTGAGAAGTTAAGTGAGCAAGACAATAAGGATAAGTATGTAAGAGCGCTCGCTAGTAAAACGGTTGAATGTGAACAAGTTGACACTGAACAAATCTGGGGCAAATGAAGGAAGCAATTGCTAGTAGTGCAAAGGAAGTATGTGGATGTGCTAAAGTAGGAAGTAAGAATGTTAACAGCGAATGGTGGAATGAAGAGGTGATGAAAGCGGTTAAAGTTAAAAAAGAAGCGTGGTTGAATGTACTAAAAGCAAATGATGAAGTTTCAAAAGAAAGATGCTTGGAATTATATAAGGAGGAAAAAGAAATACTAAAAGGTGCATACGTAGGAGAAAACAAGAGGAAATGAACAGTTTGGAAGGAGGATGAATGAGGACATACAAGGGAATAGGAAGCTCTTCTGGAAGGAAGCGCGAAAGGTTAAGAATGAGAATAAGGGGAATCTGCTTAGAATAATGAATAGAGATGGTGCTTTGTAACTGATGAAATGGATAGTGTGGAAAGAACACTTCGAAAATCTGCACAATATTAACAGTAATGATGAGGTGTTAGTGAATGTGTGTGGTTTTGATGGTGGAAGGAATAGGTATTTTGGGATGAGGTTATTAGTAAGGAGGAGGTAATGGGTAGGGTGAGAAAGTTGAAGAATGGTAAATCAGCAGGTATAGATGAAATTACTAGTGAAATGATCAAGAGCGGAGGCGAGATGGTGATTGATTGGATTTGGAAGTTGTGTAATAAAGGGTTTATGGAGGGTATAGTTCCAAGGGATTGGATGAGAGCGGTAATAGTACCCTTATATAAGGGTAAGGGAGAAAAGGGGAACTGTAGAAATTATAGGGGAATAAGTTTATTGAGTGTTGTAGGAAGGTATATGCTGGTATTTTGGTCGAAAGAGTGCGTCGAGTGACTGAGGGACTGATTGGTGAAGAACAAGGTGCGTTTAGGAGTGGTAGAGGATGTGTGGATCAAATCTTTACATTGAAACAAATGATTGAGAAAATGAGGGAGAAGAAGAATAAATTATATTTAGGTTTTATGGATTTACAACAGGCGTATGATAGAGTTAATAGGGAAGCTTTATGGCAGGTATTAGTGATATATGGTGTTGGTGGTAGGCTTCTGAATGGAATCAAAAGTATGTATGACGATAGTGAAGCGTGTGTAAGAATAAATGGTGTCAATGGTGATTGGTTTAGGATTAATAGCGGAGTGAGACAGGGTTGTGTTATGTCTCCTTGGTTATTCAATTTGTATAAGATGGGGTTATGAAAGAATTCAAGGTGGGGATGGCAGGAAAAGGGGTTTGTGTGGTGGGGGGATGGGGGGGAGGGGGGGGGGCCCCCCCTATTGTATATGCGGATGATTTGGTTCTGTGGTGAGTCTGAAGAGAGTTTGAGGATTGGTAGGAGATTTTGCAGGGTATGTAAAAGGAGGGTTTGAAAGTAAACGTAGATAGAGTAAGGTTATGGTTGTGAGTGAGGACAGTCCTCAGTGTGAAGTTGTTAGATGATGAGCAGCTGGAGCAAGTGTCTGAGTTTAAATATTTAGGGTATGTGTTGGATGAGAAGGGAACGGATGATGCAGAGTGTAGTAGGAAAGTTGTGAATGGCAGGAAGGTGGCTGGTGCAATTAGATCACAATCAATGTAAAGGGACCAAGTCTTGAGTGCCAGAGTCTTACATGAGTGGCATATGTTGTTACCTGTGTTATTGTATGGTAGTGAGATCATGGTCTGGAATAAGAAGATAGATCTAAAGTTCAATGTGTTCAGATGGACAATCTTAGGGGCATGCTAGGTGTTAAAAGAATTAATAAAGTGAGGAATGAACGTATTAGAGAGTGGTGTGGTGTGAAGAAAGGGGTAAATGAGAGAATAAATGAAAGTATGTTGAGATGGTTTGGTCATGTGGAAAGGATGAATGATAGTCGGTTGGTTAAGCCGATGTATAGTGGAGAGTGTGTTGGGAACCGACCGGCTGGGAGACCGAAGAGAAAGTGGATTGAGTCGGTGAACGAATGTCTGAAGGAGAGAAATGTGAGTTTGGCAGAGGTGAGAATAAAGGTGCATGATAGGAGAGAATGGCGGGGTTTTGTGACGGTGTATGGTTGTGGCCCGGCCAGGGGATGAACCCTTACATTGACGATTTACCATAGTGAGGGTCCGTCGCGGTCTCGTGAAGCTCTAGGGTGGATTTTCTGTCTGTGACGAGTTTTCACTAATTAATGGTACAGAGGGGGCGGTAAGGCTGGGCTTTCTTTTCGACGTTTGTCATGTTCTCCTACTGCTTTTCTTTTCCGATGCTTGTACAGCACCTTACCCCCAATCTTGGGGCAAAGAGGAAGGTGAAGAAAGAAAGAAAGAAAGAATATATATATATATATATATATATATATATATATATATATATATATATATATATATATATATATATATATATATATATATATATATATATATATATATATATAAATAAAAATAAAAAAAAAATATATTATATATATATATATATATATATATATATATATATATATATATATATATATATATATATATATATATATATATATATATATATATATATAAATATACATATATATATATATATATATATATATATATATATATATATATATATATATATATATATATATATATATATATATATATATATATATATATATATATATATATATATATATATATATATATATATATATCATCAAACAAAAATCAAAAATAACGACATCATAAGAATCCTGCTTTCTGATTGGCTACCCCTGGCTGACCATGAGAAACATGAGCTCACGTTCAAACACACGAAAAGATCTATCGGGCCTCGAACTCGAACCTTTCGCCTTGGAAACGCGTCGTCACCATCGAACGCTGTCTTGTCGGAATGTCCCCGGAGACGTGCCGTTGCCCTCGAACGCTTTCTTGCTGGACTTGAAGACGTGCCGTTGCACTTGAACTTGTTCTTGTCAGTCTTAGTAGAAAAAAGCCTAGCTCTTCTGGAGTGGGATTCTTAACCAAGGAAGCTACTGATATGATTTGGGTAAATGTGATCTACCGAACCCTGCGGAAAAAACGCCGAAAAATTCGAAGAAATATCAAAAGTACTATAATGCAACCAGATTTAGCAACAAATCTGGCTGGCTCCAGTCAGTTCTGCACCCTTTACTACTCACCTCCAGAATTATTCTACAAAATAGGCCTGATAAAAATTTTTAAAGAATTATAACCAGACTGTAAGTACTAAGAATTGAAGAATAAAATTAAGTGTGTTCGAGGAAAGTGGCTCAAAGATATGGTTCTAAACAAACGGAAATAAAAACTGCAGTATGTATGATATCGAAAAGCGAAAGTTAATTGTCGACACAATAAATTTAAAAGAGCATTAATGATTTCCTTTCCTTAGAGAGCAATGAAATTTACCCACAGTAAGATTCGTGCGAAGTTGAAATTTTGAGGATGAAGAAGAAAGCGTGTCAGTATTGTATGGAAAGGATAATGAGCATTTAATATCTACACTACGTTTAACAGGGTTCAGTGGTTTGCGTATTAAACAGAAATATGTCCAAGAGAATCAATATACCAGAAAGAGAGAAATTTACTCCTTGCAAATAATACATTTATAGGAGCGCCCAATGCTAAGGTAGAGGTTTACACGCTATATTACAAACGAGAAATAGAACCACTATTTATTTCTGTTGTTATTAACAACTTCGTTATTGAAAACATAAAAAGCGCGCTAGCACCTAGGAATCCAGATGAAATCTGAAAAGGAGTAGTACTCACATTAAACAACCAATTGAAAAGGAAAAGTTATCAGGTAAATTATTGGTGGACATGAAAAACACCCTAGATATAATTTGCGATCACCTAATACGTTAATTAATTGTTAAAGATTTGCTAATTCGATGTTTTAGGTTTGATATAACAGAAAAAGTAGCAACCGTCCCATTTATTTTATACATCTTATAGTATTCACAAAAAAGTGTAAAATCTTTTCTAAACTATTAGAGTATCCCTTATTTTATCTTATTTTATTTAATCATTATTGACATTTTATTACTAATTTTAATAAATTTAATATGGATTAAAGAAATTATTAATTAAGTAAAAATAAAATATAAAATTGAATTTATACGTAAAAGACGAATTTAAACGATGGTCCGAGGCACCACTCAATTGGATAGGTCACGCTTACCCCTCCCACGGTCAGGTGATCAGCGTATTCAAACTTAATAAAACTTTTGGATTATGTAGAATTACATTATTATTTTTTTGTGTGCTTGATTTCTTCTATTATTTCGTGATTACAAAAAAAAAAAATTCCAAAAAGTGCATGGGTAGGGAGAGTCGGGACGGAACCAAGAGACCAGGGAGTGTGAGAAACTGAGAACACGCGGACCAATTAATGCCGTTAAGTGTCCCGAGTAACCCCCGCCCACGCGTTATACTAGGGTATATTTAACACAAATACTTATTGTAGCCCAAATTATGATGGTCCTAAACCGATCTCGAAGCCCGTTCATTTTTTTATCAATACAAACCCTATCGGGAAAATTCCAAACTTTGGAGGTTGTAACTTTTTTACCTAAAGAGAAGGGCAAATAATTTTTTTTATCTTCATTCAGTTTCAGATCTAAGAAAGTGATTTTCATAAAATAAATAATTCTTACCCGAAGAGAGGCCATTTATTATTAATTTTACCTTTTGTTTTTTTGTTTTTTTAAGAATTTTTATTATTTTGACGGAAAAAAGTAAGACCACTGCTCAACTGTACAGAGCGTCTGGCTGGGTGACCGAGCCCACCTATTTTAGAGTGGGTAATCGGTTCCACTCTAAATGGAAAAAACAATTTTTTTCTCGCTCCCATAAAAATAAGCCAATAGCCACGCAGTAGTGCTACAAGTTATTTAGATTATCTTTAATTCTAGAGAGTTTTATATTTTTAAAAAATTAAATAATCTAGGGTATAAAATGCCCTTTCAATAGAATTTCACTTACTGAAAAACTACTGAAACTGTATAAAATGAAAAAAATTGTGGATGGATTTTTAATTATTTTTTCAAGCCTCAGTGTATCACTTTGAGTATGTTAGCCTTCAAGACTGGCAAAGTAAATTTATTGTCAAAAAATCCCAGTAACTAGTGGCTAAATCATGAGCCTAACTTTGGTCCGATCACCCTGCTGCTTAAAAATTGATGATGGGTTGAAATCGGAATACTATCTTATTCTTATTTTATGTATTATTATTGGACATTTTATAGCTATACGCCTAATTTAATCTAATAAATAGTTACTTTTATAAAGTAAAAATCAAAATAAAAAATCAGAAATATTACATTTGACACCACATAATTGCAACAAGTGTCAAAATTTGTCCCACATGAGGGGTGAATTGGGCCACCCATTTAAATTCTGTATGTTTATTATCATTGTTGACATTTCAAGTTTCCTTTTATTAAAATAATATAATTGACTTTACACCATTACTAAAATATAAAATCTGCAAAGTAATGTGTATTTGTTAATCTAATGTAAAATATAATAAAAACTATTTTTCACTTTCAAGGTGAGTCTGACATTGAGCATGTTATTTAAACTTTAATGAAAATTACTATTATAGAATTACATAATTTCTGTGTGATTGCTTTTTGATAACTTTAGCTATATCCTATGATTTTCAAAAAAAAAATTTATAAAAAGGTTGCATTAGGGGAAAGTCGGAGACAAAGTTATATATACTTTTTTTTTTTTTTTTTTTGTAATTATATCTTTTCAGTATTTGACAAATAAAATTAATAAATAAGTATAAAATTTGCAATTTTGTGTAACTGGACATTGTCTAATTCCTGAGCTTGCTGAATGAATGTCTTTGCCTCATTGATGAAATTTGTTAAGATAAATGGTATTACTTTTGTTACATGTTATTGATAGTCGTGAAATAATGTAACATTTTACATAAGCTCTTTTAAAAAAACTTTTTTTAATAAAACCCGGGTGGGTTGGGGGAATTTAAAAATATAGCTATATCTTTTTGTAAACCTGAAAATAGTTGATTGGTTTCATAGCAGTAATTGTAGCATTTAGGTTACTTTACAGAAATTGCTAAATTAATTTATTCAGAAAATTATCCTGAATACCTTGGTGGACTAATAACTTACAGGTTAAAAGATAAACTGTATTCCTAGTCCATATGTTCGAAGAATCACTTGTATAAAAATTAAGCCCAAATGATAGAATATTATGGATGTTAATTTGAAAAATGTACAGATAAAAAGTTACCAGATGGGTTTTGATAGTTTTTGGCATCCTTACATTCATTGAAATTGAAGTAGATCAATTGAAACAATTTTCTCTACTTTTAGTCTTGTTGGGTCAAAAGTTTGAAATAGACTCGAGGTTAGAAAAAGTCCCAAAACTTGTAAGGATATAAAGATACCTAAAACAACCAGATAGTTACTAATAATGGTAAAAATGAGATGCAATCACTGACCAACTTTAATCCAATGTTACAAATTTGTTTTATAGTTTATTGCATGCTATATAAAATATTAGAAATTAAAAATATATGGTTGAAAATTTATATCCAAAAGGGAAAGAACTCTTACATTATTTACTGAAAAGTATTTTATTTAGTAATTTTAATGAGAGAATTTAATTGATTTAAATCAAATTTGTTCTTAAAGATATTTTTTTGTAGTAAAATTTAAAAATTTTATTTTAATTCTCATTTGTTTCAAATATTTAAAAGGTATATATATCAGTGGAATTCTTGAATAAAGGTGCAACCTAGGGTCACGTTACCTGAAATATAAATCCATAACTGTTATAGTTATTATTGCATATTAATAATATTTAAAAGTATCTCAAATTATTGAAAATTGTCTAAAATTTAAAACCCACCCAAAAAAACCACATTCTGGAGTTTTTTTTTTTCAAGGTATGCTTTTTTGTTTTTTGGGGTTGGTTTTTTAATGCCAACCTTGAATTCAAATCAACCTAGCTCATTAACTAATAAAGCTAAAGTTTTGGTTTTAACATAATTTTAAAGCTTTAATTTCTACTATATATATATATATAGTATATATATATATATATATATATATTATATATATATATATATATATATAATAATACTATACTATATTATATACTATCATATATTATAAGGGCCGATAATTTTGGGGTAATCGGTGTATTGTTAAGAAGCATTGATCATTGATTGATAAGAGTTAAGATTAGCGGCCAATGGGACAAAAATAGAAATGTAATTTGCACAGTAAACGACTTTATCCTAAATAAAGGCCTAATCCTACACAAAAATTTGTAGTTGCTAATAACTTACGTCTCGATCAACCGCAACACTTCCTCCTTCCAAACAGCTTCCAAATAAAATGTGAGAACGGACAATGATAACAGATTAAGCCAAATGAGGTGAGATTTCATGCGCATTCATCATTCCAAGCCGTTAATATGCAAAAGGAAAACAAGTCATTAACCAAAAGGTAAAGCAGGCAAGATGGGAGCAAAACACAAAGGAAAAAAAATAGTTACCTATAAGTAAAACACCACCTAGTTTATATTTAAATTTTTAAAACCCTCACTTACCAAACCTCTTCAGAGACCACTCAAATAGCGCCCAGAACAAGAACAGCACACAGGCAATGAAAACAGCCAATTGGTCCTTAAAAACTCAAACAAAAGAAATATGCATTATAAATATATATTATATATATATATATATATGTACTATATAATATATATATATATTATATAGTATCATATATATATATATATATTTATATATATATATAATACTAACATCTATTATAATATATATATACTATATATATATTAACAAGTCCAACAATCGCCGGTTAGGGAGGAAAAAAAATAGATACACAGATGCATGCGAAGAGGGGAGAAGAATAAGGTTAGTTAAGTGTAGATAATTGACAAAAAAAACAATATAGTATACTTAAGAGAAGACAAAAATGTCAAGTTCGCTACCAGACCACCTTCATATAGTCAAACCTACAGTTAAAGAATCCAAAATCTCAAAAACACCAGGAACGGGTTCAACATGAGAAGTATATGTGATAATTGTTAAAAGAAAACAAAGAGAGGAGTAGAATGTTCTATCATTGTTTAGGGGGATAATTAAAGCTAATGAAATGGTTTTAGTGATGTCCACAAAGCCCCAGTGTAAGAATCAAAGTAACCTCATGCAAACCATGTAAAAGAAGATGATAACTGGTAGGTGTATAAAAAGGGATCTTACTAAACTTACCATAACCTAGTTAAACCTAACCTAACGTAACTTAACTTAATATAATATAACCAAACCTAATACAATTTAACGAAACATCCTTTAACCTAACATAAACATTTCGTTTAGTACCAATTATAAAAAAAACTGGCTACGTCAACACTATATAATTAAGTACTAAATAAATAACATCGAATATAGACATTTAAATATAGAAAAAAATAATAATAGTAAGTAATAAAATTAAAGAACAATAATGCAAAAAAAAACACTATAATAATAAATTTAAATATAGACAAAAAAAATCTCAAAAGTAGGCTATTATATAGCTATATGGGTAAAATTGACTTAAATTTAGTCCACATAACAACAATTCCAGGCGTTCTTTAAATATAAATTTAAAGCATCACTAGTCATTAGCACAGAAGTTAAAATAATAGTTTCCAAAGTTTTTGTTCCAAACAAGTTTTTTGGCTCCATTTAAGCAACCACTTGAAATGCTCCACTTAGTATCTCAACGTTCCAAATCGCCACCTAAAAACCCCATAAAGACGTTATATATTACAGAATAACTCCTTTTCCACAACCAAACAACCAACGTCAAAACAAGGTTTTTAAGAAGCACTATTGAATAACACATATTAAATAACCTACTCTCAATTGAGTGGGAAGTTTGTCTATACTAATAAATATTAGCTATAGGATAGTACACAAATGGCTAATAACAAATTAAACAAATTAATTTAATAAGTGATACACAGTTTCGTTATAATATCTCTCAAGATAATGATTGACGTCAAATAAAAAAGGTGCGTGCTTTGGTCTAACCATAAACAACACAATAGTCTTTCGTGTAGAAAAACTACGGTTTAAAAAACCATGTAAGTTACTTACGGTTATAAGGGTAGTAGCGAAAATTAAAATTCGCTTAACCTGCAATCCCAAACCAGGCTCCACAAGCCTGAATCATGTAGCCCTGTTCCCGGTCGATTAAAAGAGTAAGATTGATAGGCGTCCCAACCATAGAACCTTAAAGACAAATATAAAAGACATTTAGAGAAATTAGTCTAATACAAGTGTACATCTATACTTATATTTATACTAAATTAATAGGTACCGATATATAATAATTATATATATGATATATATATACTAATATATATGATACTAATATATATTCTCTAATATATATACATGTATAAACCAAATATAATGTAATGTAGTGTGTATTAATATGTTTGTCAAAACCTATAGATTCTCTATAATTTCATGAACAACTCCAGAAGCTGGTCATATACTTGTATAAACCAAAATAACGTAAATAAACTAAATTAACAACAGTTTACGTTCCCTAACCTACACAATCGTTTAAGGTTAAAACTCTTGTGCGACAAGCGGAGTCCAACAAACCGCAACAGTAAAATGTAGGTACGGAAGTAACTAAGTATGTATCTATTAGACCTAAAATAAGTAAAAAGAAAGACATAAAATACGACCTTTTTCCTTCGTCAGGCAATTTTAGTTTTTATTGCTTATCTGTTATTTTGTTGCAATTTCTTCATGTGGGAAAGCCTTAAGATTGAATCCTTGAATTAAAATTGTACTGTAAGCCTACCAATCTTCTGTAGCGTATAAGAATATATGTATTGATAAGATTGGTAGATGCTGAAAGAAATGAACTGTTAGCATTGACGAGATTCGTTTACTCTTTTTGTATTTTGTTTCTGTTTAAATTGAAAGATTTATTAATGAGCATTTGTTTGCATGTACTTGAAGTACGCTTTAATTAAAAGCTTCTATTGTTTTTGTCCTTAAACCAAAATCTACATTTGTTATTCCAAAAAAAACATTTAAGAAGGATGTTTTGTTTCAAAAGTTATCTAAACTTTGGTTACTTTTTTAGCATTTAAACTTTTGCCTTTAATATTTTAATTTTGGTTTAAAATTGGTTTTATATAAAGTGGATAAGTGTGCTTGCAATTTTTAATCTATCTCTCTAATCTTTGGTGAGATTACTTGATTAAATTTATTTGTGATAAGTGGATATAATGCGATTAATATATTAACAGGACGGGTGATGTCATGGATAGTTTTGGTCTTCGTGAATGACATTCGTGAAACAAAATCTCACTATTTCACACCAGAAGCAAATTTTGTCATTTTCTTCGTATTCAGATTAGGTCAGGTGAAACAAAAAAAAATGATACTATAATTTTATAAGATTGATTTATATTTAGTAACTTAGAAAATTAGAAACTTTTGTTTGAATATTCGGTACGCTTACAGCTGCTGTTGTCTGAAGATGATTCGGTGTCATCATAGGGGTGGCAGACGGGCGGATCTACTACTGACACGAATCAGGAGGAAAGTTGGAAAGAAGGAAGAAGACTTAAAGTAAACACCAATCGATGATGAGAGAAAGCAAAGCTCAAGGAAACGTTTGTAGTCGGATGGGCGTGAAGGCGAAGTTCCCAAATTACCATCTGGAGAAAAAAATATTTTATAACATTATGTATTTCATTCGAATTGATTTTAATATTGATCTGCAAAATTTATTTAACATTTATTTTACATTATGTATGAATTTCTTGTTACAACAATATACCACTTAACATTTTTTTGCGACATTTACACAATGTTTGTTTTAAATGTAAATTTTAAATTCTAAATTAATTCACAATTTAACTTCGTTTCACAAAAAAAAAGAGGAGAAGTCCATATACTTAAAATATAAATTAATAAAGATTTAGGTTTTAACTAATTTTATTTTTGAAATATTAATGACTCAGAATGAGTTTTAGATTTAAACCAGTTTTATTATTATTATTATTATTATTATTATTATTATTATTATTATTATTATTATTATTATTATTATTAATTATTATTATTATTATTATTATTATTATTATTATTATAATTATAATTAAAATAATATACCTATCTATCAGCCATCCCTTAGCTCCCCACAGACTGGGGTTAGGGTGCTCAAACATGCGCTGGAAACAGAATAGTTAAGTAGACGAGTATGACCTAATATTCCCTTATACCCTTAAGTGCGAGTCCGTCGTAAAATCCATCTTAGAGGTTCACCCACCGCGATAGACTCCCACTGTGGCATCTCGGTTGTGTCGGGGTTCATCCTCCCTTGGTCCATGCCCACAGCCATGCCACCTCACAAGACAATGCCATTCACTCTTATTATGCACCATTCCTCTCGCGGGAACCAAACGCAAATTTCTTTCCTTCAGACACTCTATTACTGACTAGCCCACTTTTTCTTTGTTCTCCAACTGGTCTTCCAAACACACTCACCATTATACAACCGCTTAAACAATCTATTACCATTTATCCTTTCCAAATGACCATACCACCTTAATACACTAATTTATTTTTTTAATTTACTCCTTTCTCTACTCCGCACAACTTCCTAATACGTTCATTCCTCATTTTATCATTTATCACACCTAACGCCTGTAAGATTATCCATCAGCAGACTCCACCTTAGTTCTATACCTGTTACTCCACACCATAGTTTCACTACTATACATTAACGGTAACAACATAGTCTCATTCAAAACCCTAGAACACTCGAGACTTGATCCCCTTTCATTCGCCAGAGATTTAATTGCATCAGCCACCTTCCTACCACTCACAACTTTCCTACTACACTCAACATCATTCATTGCCTTTTCACCCAACATATAGCGTAAATATTTAAATTCTAATACTTTTCCAGTTGATTACCATCCAACACGATTTCACACTTTCACTCTCCTCACCTATCATCATCACCTTGCTCTTATTTATCTACATTTACTTTCAAACCCCTCCTTTAACATCTGCGTACAATAAGCAAGGTAACTTCCTATTTCAATCATTTTCCATCAGTCTAACACCCTCCCCTGCAACCTTTACCTTAATTCTTTTTCATCACTTCATCCATATAGAAATTAAATATCCCTGGAAAAAAAAACATCTATGTCTCACTCCGCTATTAATATTAAACCATTCATTCTCCACTCCATTTGATCTTACACACGCTTCACTATCAATATACATACTTTTAAGTCCATTCTGAAGCCTACCACCAACACCATATATAATTAGCATTTGCCAAAGAGCTACCCTATTAATCATTTCATACCCCTGTTAAAAGTCATTTTCTAACTGACTCACTCAATAATAATAATAATAATAATAATAATAATAATAAAAATATTAATAATAATAATAATAATAATAATAATAATAATAATAATAATAATATAATAATAATAATAATAACAATAAATAAATGATTTATTCCTGTGTATGAGGGGGTGGGAGAGATGAATTGCTTCAATGTTTTCCCTCCGTGTCATGGGAGGTAACTAAAAGGGCCCCGGTGTTACGTATTAATACCCATGCATGCCTCATCAGTTGCACGTTTGCGCACTCCACCCCCAGTCTGTGAGGAGCCAAAGGAAGGCTAATAATAATAGTAATGGTAAAGCTGGGTTAAATCTAAAATATTATTATTATTATTATTATTATTATTATACTATAATTTTAAACATGCCATTTTTGTCCCCTAGTTTTCGCCATTTGGTTTCATTTTTATAAAAAAAGATATTACAAGAATTAATTTTGCAAAAAGTTTAAAAATTAAGAATTTATAATAAATTGTAAGCCTTTATTATTATTATTATCTTACTAATATTATAAAAATATTTCAAATTATTATAAAAACATTTCAAGTAAGCGCTAGCGTTACGCGTCAACTTACTTGAAGCGAGAGTAAGTTGTTATACGGCAACGCTCGCGCACATTTTATTTTACTACTACTACCAATACGATTACTACTAATACTATTACTACTACTACTATTACTACTATAAAAATTTTTTTTATAAATTAATTAATACCATAAATTCTAAATATGTAAAATTTATATTAATAATTATATTTGGGTCCCCATTAGGGAAGTGCTGAGCCCCAATACCTTGGAAATGGACGTAGAAGGCTGAAATTTGGTGAGTGGATAGTAGAGAACTAATGAAATAGAGTACTGAGGTTAAATTATATAGCGGGTTACCTCTAGGGGGGTCCTGAGCTAAAAACGTTGGAAATGGACATAGAAGGCTGAAATTTGGTGAGTGGATAGAAGAGAAGGAATGAAATAGAGTACTGAGATTAAATTATATAGCGGTCCCCTTTAGTGCGGTGCTTAGCTCCAAAACGTTGGAAATGAACGTAGAAGGCTGAAATTTGGTGAGTGGATAGAAGAGAACGAATGAAATAGAGTACTGAGGTTAAATTAAGTGCCTGAGCAATAAAAATAAAAATGTGCCATCCACTTTTACAATATTTAAGTATCATAGTATTAAATCGAATATTTGACGCACAAACGTTACCGCGACGAACGTGATCAAAAGCGCCTATGCGAGCGTAGCTCGCTTTTCAGGCAAGCTTGAACGCTCGCGTTCCAGCGTCGCGTAGTGACGTTGCTTATTATTATTATTATTATTATTATTGTTATTATTATTATTATTATTATTATTATTTATTATTAATTAATTGTTATTGTTATTATGTTGGAATTTTCAGTAAAATTAGTTGCTTAAAAAAATTTCATATATTTCATATGTATATATAATATACTATATATATATATTATATATAATATATTATAATACTATATATAGTATATATATATATATATATATTATATATATACTATATATAGATATATATATATATAATATATATATATATACGTATCATATATATATATATATAATATAAGTATAGTATACATAATATATATATACCACTCATACAGGCTTTATATACGTTGCATTACCACCTTTACTTCACTCTAGTCCCATATCATTTCTCAATTTTGATCAAAAACTGCGTTACTATTGATTTTCAAGTGAACCTCTCATTTTACATTGACATGTAGGAGAGAGAGAGAAATATATATATATATATATATACGTAATATATATATATAATAATATATATCAATATATAATTTATATAATCTATTATATATATATATATATATATATATATATTATATATATATATATATATATAAGTAATAATTATATATATAGTATATAGTATATAATAATATATATAATATTATCATATATATAGTGATTGCTGCACGATTGTCATTTTTTTCGGCCATCCGCGGATGGGATGCGCGTATGTTCTTGATTTTAACATCCGCGGTTGCGGATGTTATGTGTCTTAAACTTATATATATTATTATAATATATATATATTATATATTATATATTATATATTAATATATTATATATATATATATATAGTATATTATATAATATATATATATATATAATTATATATATATATTATATATATTATATGATATATATTATCTTATTATATATATATTATATATATATATAATATATATAATATATATTATATAATATATAGTATTAGTATATATATTATATATACTATACTATATATAGTATATACTATATCGAGGTTTTTAGCCCCCACCCAAATTTTTTCTTATTTTTAAATATAACCTGTTACCAGGGGAGGACGGGCCAACTCAATATGGACCCATCAATACCCTTGTTCCAATCCTCCGATCTTAATGAAAGTAGATTTTACATGAATTATATTACTTTGTTAGTATTGAAATCAAAATTTTGGAAGGTTGTGCTGGAGACGGACATCAATTTTTTCTGCGTTTTCTGCCTTTTTTTCTTGCTGAGTAGGTCTGTTGTGCTTGAGAAACATCAATATTAGCCCAGCATTGCTATAATACTCTTTTGTTGCACTTGGAACACTAGTTGACAGGACAGGCCAGGATTTGCCTTGCAAGTTACTATTGAGCGATAAGTAAACATTTGGCATTTGCTTAATTAACATCACCAACTGATAGGATCTTACATTTGATTTGTACTAGTTCGTTTTTTTTGGTTGATAGTTTTCAATCATTTGACATCTTTTTTGGTAATGCGGTGTTTCTTCATCACTACTGACTGTAAAAATTCTTCCAGTGAATCTGTTTATTGATTTACTTGATGTAGAAGATGTTGGTTCTCTATATTTCATTTTTTCCCATCCTTTTAATGGATGGCTTAATTAATAAACTGTTCGACATTGAAGTTTTCCTGCAAGTTTACTCAAGCATGGGAAAACATTTTAGTTAACTTTCCACCAATGACTGGATCATTCATTGAATCTAAATCGTTTTTTCTGTGATATTTTTCAATTCATTAGTTGTGTTAGTTTGTAGCTTTCGTCTTTGGTGGTTAATTGTGCATTGTTTTTCTTGTCTATCTACTCTACTTGAGCTTGTAAATTTTTCTTCATGAATCTGTTATTTGTTCTTTGCTAGAAGTGTTGTTTCTGTGGATTTTTGTTTTTTCCTTATTTTACCACTAATCACTATAAATTAATAGACTGTTCGATTTGAAGTTTTTCAACTTCAACACAAAGAATGATTTTAACTTGTATTAATATCGTTTGCCCAAAGAACAACTTCTTCTATAAGGGGAATCTAAGTTAAGTTGCGAATTAGTAATGAAGGGTACTATAAATTCCACAAACCAAAGGGGTTTTTACTCTAGTTTTATTACATCTTTTATTGTTTTTAAACCGAATCATTTGCATTTGAATACTGGTTACAAAATCTTCTAGCGTTGAGATTAATTATATAACATCGGAGACAGAGTGTGAGCGATCTGATTTTTTTTGTAGTTTCTTCAAATGATTTCAAAGCTTAATGCCCTGATAACTCGATGTATTTCCAAATTAATAAAAATTGTTAACTTTTGGAATACGAACTGGCTACGAATGCAAGAAGTCTTTTTGTTGATGCAATTACTACTTTTATCATCATATAAGTTGTACTATCCACGCGAGTTGGAATGTCTTTGATATCATTAAGATATGGAATATCAAAGCCGTGTTTTGAATGCTTCAACTCATTTACAATTTTTAATTTTATTTTCTCAGGATTTCATACTTAAGTATTGTTTATTATAAAACTTCTTATCAAATCTCGACAATATAAACATCCTTGCATCCGCAGGGCAAAAGCGCGGATGCGGATGCGGATGCGGATACCTGATACAAGCTTCCAACTCAGTGGAAGTATATTTTATGAGGATGCTTTGTTTGAAATATTTTGAATATAATATTTTATATAGTATATATATAATATAATATATATATATATATATATATATTATAAATATATATATTATATATAATATATAATATAATATATAATTTTTTCTTTTTCTTTCTTTCTTTCTTGCTCTCCCTTCACTTCCTACAGATAGGAGTAGGGTACGTAACATGCACGGAAAGCTAGGAATATGTTCATTGAGATGAGCATGAACGTAAGTCTAAAGAAACCCCCCCCCCCCCCATAACTTCCCCCTCTACCCTTAAGTGTGAGCCGGCCCCGGATAAAAAATTAACCTAAGCTTCACAAACACGCACGACGACACCCACGTGTATTTCGTCAGGTAATGCCGTAGGGTTTTTATCCCTTATGCCAGCCCCACAGCCATACTCCCCCTCAGAAAACCCCGCTATTCACTTCTAATGCACATTTCTTCTCGCCTCTTCCAAGCTCACATCCCTTTTCTTCGGAATTTAGGGATGTACCGGAACCTAGAATACTTTTCTGGTTCCGCCGCATACCGGAACTTTCATTCGAACCTTTGGATAGAAAGTTTCCGCGACCGGGAACTCATATCGACTCCGGCACTAGCTATATACACAATCTATACTGAAAACTTGTCTGATTTAACAAGTGGAAGTTCTAAGAAGTGGATTAATCTGGGTTCATTCGTTATAAACATTATTGAGCTCCTAAATTTGGATAAGCGGATCAGTAAATTTGTTAAGTAAAATAGGAATATAATATATAGGTTTCTACGGCCTTCAAAGTTTAAAAATCAGAAAATGATAACGCTCGAAAACTGCGTGATTTATTGATTGAGTTTGAACGTTAACCGTCTCTCTCTTCTCTCTCCCTCTCTTCTCTCATCTCTCTTCTCTCTCTCTCTCTCTCTCTCTCTCTCTTCTCTTCTCTCTCTCTCTCTCTCTCTCCTCTCTCTCTCTCTCTCTCTCTCTCTCTCTCTCTCTCATCTTCTCTCTCTCTCTCTCTCTCTCTCTCTCTCTCTCTCTCTCTCTCTCCTCTCTCTCTCTCTCTCTCTCTCTCCTCTCTCTCTCTCTTCTCTCTCTCTCTCTCTCTCTCTCTCTCTCTCTCTCTCTTCTCTTTCTCTCTCCTCTCTCTCTCTCTCTCTCTCTCTCTCTCTCCTCTCTCTCTCTCTCTCTCTCTCTCAAGGCCGTTTTCGTTTTTGCAATGTCTTAGCTTACGAAACGTAAGAAAATGCTCGAGTTATGCGTTCGTTATTACAGGATTATAGCTAAAAATCGTTAAGAAAAGTACAAAAATTTAAGGTTGCTATTTCCCTTGCTTCCTGAATTTATAGCACTCTTACGAAAAATAGTAAAACAAACATGATGGTGGCGTGGTAGGCCATTTGAATTGATGAATGTAATCATTTCACAAAATTAATTTTAAATCCAATTTCTTCTAATCGATAAACTCCATCACAAAGTTGATCAATTATTTAGGCTAAAACATTTAGTATTTTCAATTTCTCTTTATTCCAAAACCACGTTTGCTCCATCACAACAGCTAATTCCATCCATTAAACAAATGTAAACTTTATGAGAAATCGCAATCGTTTATGCACAAAACTCGTGCTACAACTGGGTAAGCATTTCTAAATCAACGTAAGCACACACATGAGCAAACAATAACGTCTTACACTTCTTTGCCGTAAAAAAAAAAACTGATAAAAAAACTAAATTTTAACTCTTTTTAGGAATAGAAATACATTATTTGTGAATTGTGATAAACCCTTCTTGTGTTAACTTTAAGAAACTGCGTACTATTAGTCTATTAATAATTTACTATAATTAGTGAAAGCAACTTATTTAGTTGTTATTGATCAAAATTTGAATCAAATCTTAATTTTCGGTATCGCCTATCAGGCATAATCGCAATATATTTGTTTTATAAAAAATTAGTGTGAATTGGAGCTTATGCCATTACGATCCATCGCTATAAATCGCTTTACTTAAGCAAAAAATTCCTTCCGTTTTCGTGAATTTATTACGTTATATTATTATATTTTGATCTATTTTCTATATTATTTTTTTATGCATAATCATAACTGATGTAAATGATAAATCAATTACTGATTTTTTAAGAAAGACATTTGAAAAAGTGGAAGTTCCGGTAACTACCGGCCGAAAGTCGGTTAGTTCCGCCGGAACCGGAAACTTTTAAAAACAATCGAGGGTGCCGGTAGCATCCCCTTACTCGGGATCTCCTATGCTACTGACTCAATCCACTTTTGTTTTTGGTCTCCCAGCCGGTCATTCCCAAGCACACTCACCACTATGCGCAGATAACCTCCGCCTATATGACAAGGCATCTTAATACACTCTCACTTATGCCTTTCTCACACCACATAACTTCCTAACACGATAATCTTTAACAATTAACTTCACCTAAGTGGTCCCTCAAGGTGTATATATAATATATATATTATATTATTATAATAAATATATATATATATTATTATATTATATTATTATTAATATCATATTTATATATATATATATATTATATAGTATATATATATATATGGTTATCTTCATTAACCCCAGTGGCAAAAATAATTTAAGCTTTGTAAAGCTTGGTAAAACTGGAATGCTCAATGCGGTTTAAAGC
This sequence comes from Trachelipus rathkii, assembly GCA_015478945.1. Classification (NCBI taxonomy): domain Eukaryota; kingdom Metazoa; phylum Arthropoda; class Malacostraca; order Isopoda; family Trachelipodidae; genus Trachelipus; species Trachelipus rathkii. The sequence continues at coordinate 23,132 of JABUQX010019415.1, read as the reverse complement.
ATAAACACAAACTTTCTTTCACTAATCAAATATTTTCTAGATAAACTTTAAATTAATAAAGCAAATGTAGAAGCAGCAGTTACGGATACTTTCTGGCTTCACACCTAGCTTATAAAATCGAGTTAAGCTTTAAGCAATTTAGTTTCAGTTTAAATTGATTTATGTACGTATGTTTGTAGGAAGAATGTTAGAGGCCTGTATTATACAATCATAATTTGAAAGAATACCATAACAAGGAAATTGTTGACCCCAATGCACGACAGACCGGCCGCGGGCTTCCGGCAACACCGGCGCCTAAAATTAAAATAATTCATTGATCCATGTTGATTATCATGCTATCCACCTTCAATATACATATCGAATTGTCGGAATTCCGACTCACCTTTCATAAAAATTTGAAGTGAAATATGCTTAAAATCAAATTGAACCTTTAATATTAAGCGCTATCACACTTCTAAAATATTAAAAGCAATAAATATATTAATACTTAATAGTATATATATAATGTAATTACTTTTATATTCATTATTTATTTCACTCTGCTGGATTGTTTTAAAAAAAACGCTCATGCAAAATTCTGGAACATAAACCGTACTATAATACAAAATGTTGCTAGGCATATACTCCGTCCTTTTGATTTTTTTTATTTCCCCCAATAATCATCTGCTAGTAATCCATGATCCCCGCCCCACCCCTCAACAAATGCAATTTAGTCTTGCCCACGACATGATTCACCACTACTATAGGCAAACCTCTCTCTCTCTTTTGAACTCCACATTTTCTTTTTAATTTTTTTTATTTTTTTACAACTATAGTAGCTAATAATGATAATAAACATATAGAATATTACCAGCGTCCCACCCCGTTCCCCACCAGGCCTAAACCGACACCTCGACTTCAAAGTCTCGAACAATATTTATTTATCTTCAACAACTCACCCTCTTTATATTAACATACTCTCTCTCACCCAAAGTAGAAATAGTTTCTCTCGCACACTCTCACCCTATATATACTTATATATAATTATATATTATATATATAATATATATATACTATATATATATAGATTAAATATATATTTATATATATATATATATTATATATAATATATATGTATATATATATATATAATTATAATATTATATATTATAATATTATATAATATATAATAATGGCCAGCATCCGAAGAGTTCAGGCATGTATGTTAACTAGAAAACTATAACATTCTACAGGAAAATAAAAACATTTTTATTTCCAGCCAGTATCTTCTGGTAAAGCAAAAGCCTAAAATTAAAATTGTATTGTATTGTAATATTTGATTGAACAACCACCTTAAAATATTTGGAAAATCTTACACCTCGGCATTGCACGCTTGATAGACCTTGAAACGTAGCATCTAGTTCTCGAAAGCCATAAGTGCAAATACCACTTTTTTTTTAGCGTTCTCTCTTGGACGAAACTCTTTTTTGTTGCCTTTTATATCCTCGTTTCTGTTTAGGTGCGGTTTCTTTTCAGCTGCGTGATCCTTGGTGTAGATATGAGCATGAGCTCGTCGTCTCCCCTCGTGGCCTTAGGCCGTAGCATACCCTCCAGTTCTGACCTATCCACATTATCTTCTGTGTTTACTCTCTCGTCCCCTCTTTTTAGTGGTATTAGCGTTAACGTTTAAAAAAAAAATCAACATTGGCATCTTGCGTGCTCACTCGGACTAAGCGGCATCTTTTGATTGTCAAAAAATAATTTTTTCAACATTTTAGATCAGTTCGTAGATTCCATATCTTATAAATAGCTGTTGTGTTATATTTTCATTTATCTTTATTTTTAATTTCGGGGTTAAAATGTCTCGACTGATTAATAATAATGAATTTTTTTCTGATCAAATTATATATAGTTTTCTAGTTACATGCCTGATCTATTCGGGATGTAGACACATAGATATATATATATATATATGATTATATATATAATAATATATATATTATATATATATATATATATAATATATATATATATATATATACATTCTTCTGTATATATATATATATATATTAATATATATATATATAAATTATATATTATATATATATTATATATATAATGAATTTTTTGAAGTGATATAGGAAATATTCATTGATAAAAAGATACCAATTATAAATAATCGGTAATTTATGGTTCATATCTAGATTACGTCATCGTTGCCCAGCCTTACAGAAATATAATACCAAATAAACAGCGACCTCCACCACAATTTTTTTTATATGCTTCTAATGAGGGACAAAAATGAAAACTTGCAGGGCTTTTCGATCATACACAAAATACTTCACGTTCTCATTGGGGATTCCGTTCACCGCCACCGCTACCAGTTCCGAAACTGCTTTACGCTCTTTTTAATAATTATTATTTACTTGAATACGCTTTCTTCTTTATTAATCTATGCCAATATTATATAAAAATAAAAATAAAAATTGTTTGCTGGTATACCCCATTTAAAAAGGTTGCTGAACCCTTTATAAGAAGTATATTTAGTGTTTAGTGAGGGAAATAATATGATTCTTCCAAGAATATTATATATTGTAAACCGATAATGTACTTGATTTTGAGTGTTTTTAGTTTTCGACGATGTTATAATCGTGTAGATTGTAGAAGATTAGGTTGAGTAAGATACCGTAGATGAAGTAACCAAATTTTTTTATAAATTGAAAACTATTATTTATGTAGAAAAGGTGGTTTTCAATTTAAATTTAATGCGAGAACGATAATGGAGTTGTTGGTCCATGTTTACCCAGTTGCTGGCATTCTCGGAAGCACAAGTTTTGAGAATGAGGGAGATTACTGTCAGGAGGACGTAAGCCTTTGCCCATGAGCAAAATATTACATAAATATATATAGTAGAAGTTACAAAATTGATGTGGATAGAGGAGGAGGAGGAGGAGAACGGGCACTGGGTAACAGTTCCTCAATGACTGGTGTAACAAAAAAATTTGTTTAAAGAACAGGGGTGAGGAGTCTCATTTCCTCTCTGTCAGGTGGCATGGACTGCATTATCATTTTAGTTCTTAGGTTCTTAATGGATGATTTCATAATTTCCCTATTAATCGATTTCAAAAGCTGCATCCTTTGCTCCTGGGTTAT
>JABUQX010019415.1:0-7500 GCA_015478945.1 Trachelipus rathkii | reverse complement strand
ATGTTTGCGCCGACATGTAAGGACGTATATCAGCAGTGTAGTGACAGTACTGAACATGTGTCCGTGTTTGCAGTTCAGTTTGCTTTGAGACACTGTCGTTGTGTATTGTCGGAAAGAGGATTAATTAAGAATGGCCCACTTTGAGCAGAGAACAAACATTAAATTCTGTGACAAATTACGGAAAACGTTTACAGAAACATTCAATTTCATAAAGGAGGTGTATGGTGATGAATTATCCCGAACCCGAGTTTAGAGCGGTATACGTGTTTTAAAGAAGGGCGGGAGTCGCTAGATTATGATTAGCGTGTCGGCAGACTATCAAGAGCGCGTAATGATGACACCATTAAGCATTGTAATTTTAGTAACGAACCAACTACAACTATCATGAGCGCCAGAATATTGTCAATCTCATGGTATAAAGATCATGCGATCCCCATGATTTGAATGATAATCAAGCAATTTCATCCCACAACCCAATTACCACCAGAATTATGTAAGAGGTTTATATAAGTTGAGATCGGTTTGTTGCATGATATGATCTATATCTGTTGTGCAGAGGTTTAACTGGCAATGAAACTGAATGTTATCTGCATATCCCCTAAAATGAAGTGCCAATGACTTATAAAACGAGTCGTCATTAACAAAAGGTTCAGATGATTCATCCAAATGGGAAAGTCATGCTAAGGTCTTCTTTTGACATTAAAGGTCTTAAAGTATCACACATCCAGCAGTTTCCTTATTTGTAGATAAAGGTGCCACGATTTAATCCGGGATATTACATATTACTGTTATATATATATATATATATATATATATATATATATATATATATATATATATGAGAAAGAGAGAGAGCATATATATATATATATATATATATATATATATATATATATATATATATTTATATATATATATATATATATATATATATATAATTTTTCAGTGGACAGTAAATGGAGACATAAGGATAGGTTTTTATGCCACCAGAAATATTCCTCCTGGGGAAGAAATTACCTTCGATTACAGACTCGAAAGATATGGGTAAATATTATTATTTTATATCTTGGTAATTATTTATTTATTTATTTATTTATTTTTTTTTTATTATTATTATTATTATTATTATTATTATTATTATTATTATTATTATTATTATTATTTTTTATTATTATTATTATTATTATTATTATTATTATTATTATATTATTATTATTATTATTATTATTATTATTATTAATAGGCTGGTGTTATTTTTTATCATCATTATACAGACTCGGAAAGATATGGGTAATTATTATTACTCATATTATTATTATTATTATTATTATTATTATTATTATTATTATTATTATTATCATTATCATTATTATTATTATTATTATTATTATTATTATAATCATCTTGTTTGATAGGAGGGAGCCTCAGAGATGTTTCTGTGGAACCCCAGAGTGTAGGGGTTGGTTGGGTGAGCCACCCGATAAGAAGACGAAGGAAGAGAAGGAAGAGGATAGAAAGAGGGAATTGAAGGACAAACAGAAACGGGAAGCGAAGAGATTCTTATTCGAAGATATGGATGTACGTATCATAAGAAATTTTTTTTATTTAAAAGATAGAAATGGGAAAAAACACTTATTTCATTTAATAATCCTGTGAAAATACAAGAAAATGACTGAGTTGAATTTTTTTCCTGATTAAGTAACACTTTATTGTTTGCATTTTTTTCTAATTTACTAATCACTATTTTGAATTTAAAGCTTGAAGACGAAATTGAGAGACTTACCGTCCGTGGCTTGAGAAACCGACAAGACACGCTTGATCTTTCTCGTCTTATGGTCAGGTGTGAAGATTCAGCCTCCAGACTCACTCTTCTTAAAATTCTTGAATCGGGCGAAGAAGCAAGCAAGAGACTCTTCCTTGATTATCATGGTCTCAAATTATTATGGTCGTGGATGGTAGACATTTCGTCTTCACTTAAATGTATTCCCCTTAAATTGGAGGCGAGTAATTTTTAGTTAATCAGTTTTTTTTTTAATGGTAATGGATGGATTTGTATTTTAATTTAGTTATTTTCAAATACGTTCGTTATTTTGGTAACCTTTTATTACCCTTAAGGCTTAACTCGCACGTACCACAACTTCACCACAGCATGACCACAAAATTGTCGTTAAGTTGTGGCTGGTCATAAATTTATATGGAAATAGATTTGGAAAAGCATCATATAACTCAGACTGAAGTCAGGTCGAGGGCGTCGCGTCGCAAACGCGTAGTTCGTTTGAGTTAAGTCAAGCGTTTCCACATAAATTTTCATATTAATTCATGACCGCCCACAACTTAACCACCGTTTTGTGATCAAGTTTTGGTACTTGTAGGTTAAACCTAAAACTTACATCTTCTTTGTGATTATCTGCAGATCCTAAAATCTCTTAAAAGTCTGCCGATCACTAATAAAACACAAGTCTCTGACAGTAGAGTGATCTTTATTGTTGAACGGTGGAGCAAGATGGACACCACAACTGATACGAAGGAACTCCAAGTAGAGGGTACTACTAAAAAACTCAGGTATTATTATTATTATTATTATTAATTATTATTATTATTATTATTATTATTATTATTATTATTATTATTATTATTATTATTATTATTATTGTTATTATTATGATTCTATGTAGACTTTTTTTTATATATATATATATATATATATATATAGAGTATTTATATATATATATATATGTTTCTTTTTTATTTATATATATATATATATATATATATATATATATATATATATATATATATATATATATATATATATATATATATATATATATATATATATATATATATTTCTTCTCTTCTTCTTCTTCTTCTTTCTTCTTTCTTTCTTTCTTCTTCTTCTTTCTTCTTCTTTCTTTCTTTCTTCTTTTTCTTCTTCTTCTCATCTTTTTTCTTCTTCTTCTTTCTTTCTTCATCTTCACCTAAACACATTTCCAATATCCCCGTTTTTTGCTGCGAGTTCTTCCAGGATAGGCTCGGGTTTTATAGTAAGTATTCTTCTTCTTCTTCTTCTTCTTCTTCTTCTTCTTCTTCTTCTTCTTCTTCTTCTTCTTCTTCTTCTTCTTCTTCTTCTTCTTCTTCTTCTTCTTCTTCTTTTTCTTTTCTTCTTCTTCTTCTTCTTCTTCTTCTTCTTCTTCTTCTTCTTTCTTCTTCTTCTTCTTCTTCTTCTTCTTCTTCTTCGTTAGGTGCGTACATGCATCGGAAAAGAAAAGCAGAAAAAGCATATGACAAAAGTCGAAAAAGAAAGCCCAGCCTTACCGCCCCCGCTATACCTAGTAAGAACTCGTCGCAATCAGAAAACCACCCTAGAGCTTCACGGGACCGCGACGGATCCTCACTATGGTAAATCGTCAAGTGTAGGGTTCATCACCATACCCCCTAACAAAACCCCGCCATTCTCTCCTATCATGCACCTTTCTTCTCGCCTCTGCCAAACTCACATTTCTCTCCAGACATTCCTTTACTTCTGACTCCAACCACTTTTTTCTTTCGTTGGTCTCCCAGCTGTCAGTTCCCAACACACTCACCACTATACATCCGCTTAACCAACTGACTATCATTCATCCTTTCCACATGACTCAACCATCTCTAAACATACTTCATTTATTCTCTCTCTTTGTTTACCCCTTTCTTTACACCACACAACTCTCTAATACGTTAATTCCTCAATTTTTCAATTCTTCTCACACCTAGCACGCCCCTAAGATTGTCCATCTGAACACATTCAACTTTAGATCTATACTTCTTATTCCAGACCATAGTCTCACTACTATACAATAGCATAGGTAACAACATACCCTCATGCAAGACCCTAGAGCACCCAGACTTAGTCCTTTACATTCACCAACATTAATTGCACCAGCCACCTTCCTGCCATTCACAACTATCCTACTACACTCATCATCCGTTCCTTTTCATCCAACACATAACCTAAATATTTAAACTCAGACACTCGTTCCAGCTGCTTTCACCATCTAACATAACTTCACACTGGCTACTTCACTCACAACCATAACCTGCTCTTATCTACGTTTACTTTAAACCCCTCCTTTACACACCCTGCCAAATCTCTTTACCAACTCCTCTCAAACTCTCTTCAGATTCGCCACAAAGAGCCAAATCATCCGCATATAATAGGTAGGGCACCGTCCACTCCTCACCATTCTCCATCATTCTAACACCATTTCCTGCCACCCCCACTCTAACTTTCATAACCTCATCCATAAGAAAATTGAATAACCATGAGACATAACACAACCCTGTCTCACCTGGGCTATTAATACTAAACCAATCACCTTTGACACCTTCCATTTATTCTTACACTCGCCTCACTATCTTCTCTGTCATACAATTTTGATTCCATTCCGAAGCCTACCACCAGCACCATATATATCACTAACACCTGCCATAGAGCTTACTATTAACCCTATCATACGCCTGTTGCAAATCCACAAAACCTAAATACACTTATTCTTCTTCTCCCTCATTTTCTCAATCACTGTTTCAATGTAAAGATTTATCCACACATCATCTAAGACTCAAACGCACCTTGTTCTTCACCAATCAGTCCTTCAGTCACTGACGCACTCTTTCGACCCAAAATACCAGCATATATCTTCACTACAACACTCAATAAACTAATTCCCTATAATTTCCCTACAGTTCCCCCTTATCTCCTTTCTAAGGGTTCTATTACTGCTCTCCTCAAACCCCTTGGAACTATATTCTCCATAAACGCTTTATTACACAACTTCCAAATCCAACTAATCACGATCTCGCCTGTCTTGTCTTTACTATTTCACCAGTAATTTCATCTATACCGTAGATTTACCTTCTTAACTCTTTCTCACTCTACCCATTACTCCTCCTTGCTAATAACCTCATCCCCAAAATACATATTCCTTCTTGCACCATCAAACCCACACACATTCACTATCACCTCTTCATTACTGCCAATATTATTCAGATTCTTGAAGTGTTCTTTCCACACTCCCCCTCACATCCATTTCTCATCAGTTACAAAATCACCATCCCTATGCATTATTCTAAGCAGGTTCCCCTTATTCTCATTTTAACCTTCCGCGCTTCCTTCCAGAATAGCTTCCTATTCCCTTGTAAGTACCCATTCATCCGCCTTCCAAACTGTTCATTTACCCTTCTTTTCTCTCCTACGTATTTACCTTTTGTATTTCTTTTTCCTCATTATATCATTCCAAGCATCTTTCTTTGAAACTTCATTTGCTTTTAGTACATTCAACCACGCTTCTTTTTACTCTTAACCGCTTGCATTACCTCTCTTCATTCCACCACTCACTGTTAACATTCTTATCACTTTTAGCACATCCTCATACTTCTTTTGCACTGCTAACAATTACTTCCTTCATTTGCTCTCAGATTTGTTCAGTTTCAACTGATATATATATATATATATATATATATATATATATATATATAAATATATATATAGTATATATATATATATATATATATATATATATATATATATATATATATATATATATATATATATATATATATATATATTTCTTCTTCACTTCCTCTCTTCTCCCAAGATTGGGGGTAAGGTGCTGACAAGCATCGGAAAAGAAAAGCAGTAGGAGAACATGACAAACGTCGAAAAGAAAGCCCAGCCTTACCGCCCCTCTGTACCATTAATTAGTGAGAGTTCGTCACAGACACCCTAGGCTTCACGGGATCGCGACGGACCCTCACTATGGTAAATCGTCAATGTAAGGGTTCATCCCCTGGCCCAGGTGGGCCACAAACTGCCCCCATACAAACCCCGCCATTCTCTCCTATCATGCACCTTTATTCTCGCCTCTGCCAAACTCACATTTCTCTCCTTCAGACATTCGTTCACCGACTCAATCCACTTCTCTTCGGTCTCCCAGCCGGTCGGTTCCCAACACACCCACCCACTATACATCCGCTTAACCAACCTACTATCATTCATCCTTTCCATGACCAAACCATCTCAACATACTTCTATTTATTCTCTCATTTACCCCTTTCTTCACCCACACCACTCTCTAATACGTTCATTCCTTTATCAATTCTTCTCTCACACCTAGCACACCCTAAGATTGTCCATCTGAACACATTGAACTTAAATTCATACTTCTTATTCCAGACCATAGTCTCACTACCATACAATAACACAGGTAACAACATACCTCATGTAAGACCCTAGCACAATTTCAAGACTTAGTCCTTTGCATTCACCAACGATTTAATTAAAATTCAGCCACCTTCCTGCCATTCACAACTTTCCTACTACACTCTGCATCGTCCGTTCCCTTCTCATCCATCATATACCCTAAATATTTAAACTCAGACACTTGTTCTAGCTGCTCACCATCTAACATAACTCCACACTGAGGAGTGTCCTCACTCACAACCATAACCTTACTCTTATCCACGTTTACTTTCAAGCCCCTCCTTTCACACACCCTGCCAAATCTCTATCAATCCTCTCAAACTCTCTTCAGATTCGCCACACAGAACCAAATCATCCGCATATAATAGGTAGGGCACCCTCCACTCATCTCCATTCTCCACCATTCTAACACCATTTCCTGCCATCCCCACCTCAAATTCTTTCATAACCCCATCCATATACAAATTGAATAACCAAGGAGACATAACACAACCCTGTCTTACTTCGCTATTAATCCTAAACCAATCACCATTGACACCATTTATTCTTACACACGCTTCACTATCGTCATACATACTTTTGATTCCATTCAGAAGCCTACCACCAACACCATATATCACTAACACCTGCCATAACGCTTCCCTATTAACTCTATCATACGTCTGTTGCAAATCCATAAAACCTAAATACAATTTATTCTTCTTCTCCCTCATTTTCTCAATCATTTGTTTCAATGTAAAGATTTGATCCACACATCCTCTACCACTCCTAAAACGCACCTTGTTCTTCACCAATCAGTCCTCAGTCACTGGACGCACTTCCTTCGACCAAAATACCAGCATATACCTTCCTACAACACTAATAAACTTATTCCCCCTATAATTTCTAGTTCCCCTTTTCTTCCTATTACCCTTATATAAGGGTACTATTACCGCTCTCCTCCAATCCCTTGGAACTATACCCTCCATAAACGCTTTATTACACAACTTCCAAATCCAATCAATCACCATCTCGCCTCCGTTCTTGATCATTTCACTAGTAATTTCATCTATACCTGCAGATTTACCATTCTTCAACTTTTCACCCGCCATTACCTCCTCCTTACTAATAACCTCATCCCCAAAATACCTATTCCTTCTTGCACCATCAAAAACAACACACATTCACTAACACCTCATCATTACTGTTAATATTGTGCAGATTTTGAAGTGTTCTTTCCACACTCCCCTCACATCCATTTCATCAGTTACAAAAGCACCATCTAT
>JABUQX010019414.1:17500-20950 GCA_015478945.1 Trachelipus rathkii | reverse complement strand
AAAGACGAGTGGGCCGCCTTTTAAGGAGGGGTGATTCGTTCACTCTAATAATAAAATAATAAACAATTTAAAAAAATTTTCGCTTCATGTTATAGCACGGTAGTACTACAAGTTTTTATTTAGATCATCTTTTATTCTAGAGAAGCCTCCTTTTATTTATTTTTAAAACAAATGTAGTTAAATTAGGGTACAAAATGTCCTTCAATAGAATTTTCCACTTTTGGTTAATAAATTGTGAAGTTTTTTTAACTCGTTATATCAAATGACAAAATTGTGGATGGATTTTATTATTTTTTTCAGTGTATACACTCGATTCAGTATTGATTAGCTTTAACTGGACCAAAGTATTTTGATCCAAAACAGTATTAGTCACGGCAAAAAAACGGGGCCTAACTTGGTCCGATTCACCCCGCCATAAAAAGTGATGGAGGCTGGGTGACTCGCGGACCACCATTGTTTTTTTCTGTATTTACGTTATTATTATTTAATTTTTTTTCTTACGTATAATTAATGTAAATATAATATAATTCTTTATATTATTACAGATAACACAAAAATATTTGCGGAAAATTTTTCATTTTAAAAGAAAACAAATTCTAAAAGTGTCAAAATTTTTTTGAAAGCGAGGAGAGGGGTTGAATCGGACCATCCTTATTTTTAATTCTTATTTTATTTATCTATTATTGACATTTTTTTATTACTTATTGCGATTTTAATAGATAAATAATCTATTATATTAACTACATTATAAATCTAAAAATTAAATTTATATAAAAGATGAAATTTTAAAAAGTGGGCGAGTCACCGCCTCACAATGGTGGTCCGTTTCACCCCTCCACGGTCAGGCTGATTCAGCGTGTAAAATAAAACTTTTAATAAAACTTTTATTATTAGAAATCTACATTATTTTTTTTTGTGTGCTTATGACCGAATATAGGCCCGTGATTTACAAAAAAAAAAATTCAAAAAGTGCACTTAGGGAGAGTCGGGGAAGTTGCCTACGGTGGTCCAATCTATCGTTCCCGCCCCCGACGCTATATCCTATACTATATTATATTAATATATACTTATACTCTATATTTATAATCTATATACCTATCTATGTAACTACTATTATATATATACTATATACTGATATTATAAATATATATATTTATTATTTCTATTACTTATAAGAAAATCGGCGGTATTATTCTATATGTTTGAATCACTGTATAATTTTCTGAAAAATTATTTTTAGCTTCAAAAAAATTTTTTCCAAAGTTCAGAAACGTTTAAGTAAGTTCTTTTATTAAGAAATATTTGTTTAGTGGCAAGCTTCCTGGCAATTACTTCTCAAGAAAGCTTTTGCACTACCAGATTTTCTTTAAAATTTTTGGCTTAAACAGTTTTCTGAACTTAGAAATTTTTTCGAACTTCAGAAATTTTTTAAGCACCGGATCTCTTCGAGAGTAGTCCAAATCGTTTACTGAGAAATCCTATGGATTTTTTAACAAATTTGTGAGAGGCTGTAAGTAACTTTTTCCTAAAGAGGACACGCAACCAATTTCGTTTTTTACCTTTTCTTCATTATTTTTTTTTTTTTTTAAGTATATCCCTATGGTTTTATTTTCATAGAAAATCGTGGGTCGACACCCCTCCTTTCTTTCTACTATGTATTGCTTTATATATATTACTATATATATTATACTATATATATATATATATATTATATATATAATACTAATAGTATACTATATAATATATATTATATAGTATATATATATATATATATATATTATATATAAATAGAGTGTAAGTAAATGATAGCACAGGATTCCACATATTTTCTGAAAAAATTCTAAGTCCAAAAAATCAATATATCGATATGCATATATAGGTCAATATATTACTATTATATTACGGCCTATATTATATTATTATTATATTAATTAATTAATTAATTATTATTATTATTATTATTATATATCAATATATTGATTTTAGACTTAGAAATTTTTTTAGAAAATATGTGGAGTCCTATGCTATACTTTTACCATATATATATATATATAATATTATATATATAATATAGTATATATATATATATATTATATATATATATATATATATATATATATATATATATATATATATATATATATATATATATATATATAATATATATATATATATGGAGTCAGCTTCATAGTAATCAAGGAAGGCTTTTGTATATAATAGAAAATACAAATAGAAGAGATTTGTAAAATATCACTTATTAGGCCTACTAAAAATTTCATTAACCTGTGCAATAGTTTCATTTCAATGAGTAAGTGCCAGAGAAACTTATAATATCTGAATATGTATCAGTTTTAATTAAATTTTTTTGATGCAGTACAATTTTGATAAATATTTTCTTCTATTTTTTAATAATATATATATATATATATATATATATATATTATATATATATATTATATATATATATATATATATATAATATATATATATATATATAATATATATATATATTTTATTTTTAAACAGAAAATGTTTCAAAATCCCATTTTCGCAAACTTTATACCATTCATATATAAGTAACTGGTTCACAAATTTAACCTTAACCAAACTAGCCTAACTAAGCCTAATATATATATATATATATATATATATATATAATATATATATATATATATATATATAATATATATATTATATATATATATATATAATTATATATATATATATATATATATATATATATATATAATATATTAGTGATGGGATGATTAAGAATTTTTGATGATGACTATAAGCGATTATAATTTTGATGATGGCAATTAATTGTAAAAAGTATATTTTAAAAATTTCTATTATTTAATTAATTTAACAAATTTAAAATAAGGAAGAATTAAATTATGTTCACTTCATTCTTATTTAAATGTGTAAATACTTTAAGAACCGCATTAATACATGGAAAGTTTTCCTGTTGTTCATTAACATTTTGGTTTTGTTTCTAATTTTTATATAATAATAATAAGAAAGTGGGTAGAATTGAGAGAGAAGTTAAGTGAACAAGGTAATAATGATAAGTATTTAGGAGCGCTCGCAAGTAAATCAGTTGAATCTGAACAAGTTGAAACTGAACAAATCTGGAAGCAGATAAGGGAAGCGGGTTGTTAGCAGTGCAAAAGAAGTATGTGGATGTTCTAAAGTTGGAAGTAAGATTGTTAATGGAATGAAGAGGTGATTTAAGCAGTTGGAAGTAAAGAGGAAGGGTGGTTGAATATACTAAAAGCCAATGATGAGGTTTCAGAAGAAAGATGCTTGGAATTATATAAGGAGGAAAAAAGGAATACTAAAAGGTGAAATACATAGCAGGAAAAAAGAGATAAATGAACAGTTTGGAAGGAGGATGAATGGGGACTTATAAGGGAATAGGAAGCTCTTCTGGAAGGAGCACGAAAGGTT
>JABUQX010019414.1:0-12500 GCA_015478945.1 Trachelipus rathkii | reverse complement strand
GAATGAGAGTAAGGTGCGTAAATGAGATCGGGAAAAAGAAAAGCAGTAGACGAGAACATGACATTAAGTCGAAAAAAGAAAGCCCAGCCTTTACCATTAATTAGTAAATTTAATTAGTGAGACTCATCGCAGTCAGAAAATCCACCCGAAAGCTTCACAGGACCGCGATGGATCCTCACTATGTAATCGTCAACGGTAAGGGTGCATCACTTGGCCCAGGTGAGGCCACAACCATACCCCTCACAATCCCCCGCCACTCCTGTTATACACCTTTTTTCTCGCCATCTACCAAACTCAGAATTCTCTGCTTCAAGCAATTCGTTTACTACTCAATCCACTTTTTCTTCGTCTCCCAGACCGGGCTCGGTCCAACCACCTCCCATATACTATGCCGCTTTAACCCTTTCGAGCACCAATATAAAGAGGGTTGGAAAAAAAATAGTTTTATCAGATTGATTTAGGTTACTTGGAGGGTAAATAAAAGTTTTTTATCAAAAAAAAAAACAAAATTTATAAAATAAAAAAAATACATCATGTTGCCAAATTGCACCATCATGAAAATCATGCGTGAATATATGACCTTTATGTATAATATATATATATATATATATATATATATATATACTATATATAATATATATATATATATATAATATTATATATTAATATAGATATATATTATATATATATTATATAAATAATATATATATACTATATATATATATATTATTTGTGTGAAATGAAATAAAGCAGTTTCTGCTTTTTGTATAAATATATATATAATATATTATTATATATATATATATATATATCTCATTTTATATAGTTATATATATATAAATAATTATATATATATATATATATTATATATAATATATATTAGATACGTATAATATATATATATATTTATATATATATATATATATATATATATATATATTATAATATATAGAGGGAGAGGAGAAGAGAGAGAGAGGAGAGAGAGAGCTCTCTCTTATATCTCATTTTCCCCGATGGAGCCGCATGGAACCACGACTAAATAGGCTTATGCTACGTTATGTTTTTTTCAATGAAGCTATTTCGAATTATAACTAAAAAAAAGCTCATTGTCAATACTTCTCATTATGCAAAAGAAAAAAACAAAAATATTGAATAGTTACCCCACAGAAAACACAAAACAGCACCCTCTATTACACCCAAACAAAGATTTGCAGAAGAAGATCGAAACACGACTTTCCCTTACTTCCTATTCAAACGCACTGAGTCTCTTATCTTCGTTAGTATTATATATAAAATATTTGTCAAATGTACTATAAAAATTTGCAAAATAGACCTTAATTACTTATATTATAAGAAATATAGGCAGCAGCAAATTCTGGTGCCATATTGAACCATAGCGGGTGAAAGGGTTAACCAACCGACTATCATTCATCCTTTCCAATGACCAAACCATCTCAACTGTACTTTACTTTATTCTCTCATTTACCTTTCTTCACACCACCAACTCCCCTAATGCGTTCATTCCTCATTTATTCAATTCTTCTCACACCCCAAACCCCCCCCCAAAAAACCCCCCTAGATTGTCCATCTGAAACACATTGAACTTTTAGAATCTATGCTTCTATATTCAGGACCATCTGTCTCACTACTAACAATAACACAGTAACAAACATTACCCTCATGTAAGACCTAGCACACTGCAAAGACATTAGTCCCTTACATGTCACCAACATACTTTTAAGTAGCCAGCACCTCCTGCATTCACAACTTTCCTACTACAACTCTGCATCATCCGTTCCACTTTCTCATCCACATATACCCTAATATTTAAACAACAGACACTTGTTTCAGCTGCTTTCAATCTAGCATAACTTCACACTGAGGGTGTCCTCACGATACAACCATAACATACTCTTATCCACGTTACTTTCAAGCCCCTCCGTTTTACAAACCCTGCAAATCTCTCTACAATCCTCTCAAAACTCTCTTCAGATTCGCCACACAGAACCAAATCAATCCGCATTATAAAGGTAGGGCACCCTCATCATCTCCATTCCTCGCACCATTCTAGACACCCATTCCTGCCATCACCACCTCGAAATTCTTTCATACCCCATCCATATACAAATTGAATAACCAATGAGGACATAAACACAAACCCTGTTCTTTACCTCCGCTAGTTAATCTAAACCCAATTCACCATTGACACATTTATTCTTACACACGCTTCACTATCGCATACATACTTTTGACCCATTCGAAGCCTTACCACCAACACCCATATATCACTAAACCTGCCATAAAGCTTCCCTATTAATCCTAGCATACGCCTGTTGCAAATCCATAAAACCTAAATTACAATTTATTCTTCTCTCCTTTTTTTTCTAATCATTTGTTTCAATGTAAGATTTGATCCAACAATCTCTACCACTCTAAACGCACCTGGTTCTTCACCAATCAGTCCTTCAGTCACTCGACGCACTCGTTCGACCAAAATACCAGCATAATACCTTCCTATATATTATATATATATATTATAATATATATAATATATATATATATATATATATAATATATAATATATATATATATTAGTATATATATATATATATAATATATATATATATATAATATACTATATATATATATAGTATATATATTATAATATAGTATATATATATATTATATATATATATATATATATATAATATATATAATATATATTTATATAATATATATATATATATATATATATATATATATATATTATATATATATATATAGATATATATATATATAATGTATATATATATATATAATATATATATATATATATATATTATTATATATAATATATATATATATATATATATATATATATAATGAGTGGTGTGCTGGAATTTCATATTTAATTAATTCTGGTTCTAGCTAGATCTGGATTATCTTTCTTTTCTGAAAAATACTTTTTTAAATTCAAGCATTTCTTACTATCAGTGAAGATGATGATTATTTTTGCAGATGTTGTTCAGGGTTGGATAAAAAAAAAAACAGTCCATTGTTTTTTTTTTTTTTGGAGGGGAAGGGTTTGGGCTCTTTTAAAAATTTCTATTTTTGAGGAGAAAAATGATCTTTTTTTTTTTTTTTTTTTTTTTTTTTTTTTTTTTTTTTTTTTTTTTTTTTGTTGTGTTGTTGTTGTGTTGTAATATCATTTCAGTATTATTTCACAAATAAATTAATAAATAGGTATAAAATTTCCAACTAAACATATATGCATTGTTTTATTAATATCTGGGCAATCTTTCTTCTCATGTCATTGTTTTTTTATTCTTTCATCATGTTTGGAAAAGGCTGCACATTCCTCACTTAAATATCATTAATATAACTAATAATTTATGAAATGCTTCTCTCCAGCAATAGATTTATCGTGGTTTTTGCATTCAAAAAGAAAGTTAATGTCATTATGGGAGCATTCAATTTCATTTGTTATAGAAAACCATGCTTTAATGGCATTTTATTATAAAGCAACATTCGTTTTAGTGGTTTCTCCTCTGTTGGTGTTAATTTAAATTTTCTAAATAGAATATTTTTAATCAATATATTGCTTTTCTCATCAATCTCCCTAAGTGATATGCTCCTGGTTGCTGGAAATGTATTCTGTGTGATAGATTATTACCTAGAGAAATTATTGCTAGTTCCAAAAATTCCTGATAATCATGATGAGGTTGATCATCTTTAATTTTATATTTGAGCATTATATAAGATCTCATTTACATAATCTTTTAATATTGTTCTTACATCTGTATCTGCCTCCCATTTAAAGATTGAACAGTGTCCAGTAGTGACCATTCCTGTAGTGTATCATAAATAGCTGATGATTATCTCTTTACCTGTTCCTGATGAAGTTCTGGAACTCCATATAAGTGATCTACATTGAGCTGTTCTATCATGAGAGTGTAATTACAACTGACTGTTTTCCGAGTAAGATCAGGGCGCATTTTGGAATCCAGTGTAATAACTACACGATTAATTTTCAAGCCATTAAATTTTTAGATCTAACGCTAATATTGCTGCTTATGAACTATTTTCTACCCTTGTTGCGATGGTGCGTGCTGTTGATGACATTTTGATTTAAATTTTAATGCCTCAAAAACAACTGCCAATATATAAGCAGCATCTCTATACACTAACTTTACATTTTCTAATTCTACTTAGAGTCTAGCTGTCAAGATTTCTTTCCCAGCTTGTTTGGGTGAAAACGTGAGTACTCTGAAACAACACATCACTTTCTATTTCAGCCTGTTCATTGATTATTGACATAAAACCGGATTGCTAAATGATTGAATAGTTTCTGCTCTGTAGTTTTCTATCTGGGAGTTATGAGTTTCGCTATCCTCTGATGAGGACAGCAGATAATTACATTCTGAAATATACATTTCAAACTATGATTACTCCATATTATGACAGAATATAGCGTTTTGAAATATAATATGGAACAGAAACCATCAGGTTGACAGATAAGTCAATTGGTTAAAAAAATTAATATTTAAAATTTAATTACATAACTTCACTAACCTGAATCTGCAGTGGTCAAAAGTTGCTTTTCTCTTTAATTCCTTTGCTACTCATCCAGTCTTCCGTACTTCTGCTACCTTCTTATCTATACCCAACATGCAACCAATACATCCTTTTTGTCGCTGCATATGTAAAAAACTTTCCTGTCCTCTATTGATCATATCCATTGCATTTGCATGCATTATAGTGAAACAGATCATTTAGGACTATCTTCAAATCTTCTATTTACTCTGCATTAGCTTCTTTTTTTTTTACTTTCTATTCTGCATTATATTCGTATAACTTTTTACGCTTCTTGATGCAATTCTGAACGATCTTGCATTGGTATACATGCCTTTCTCAAGAACAATAAACATTCATCAATTACAAGAGATTCACTATCATGTAAATTTAAAATTACTGTACTCAAACTATAAAATAGGACATGCAAAATATCTTGTCAAGACGGGAGTTTACTTCCAATTATTTGATTTTTCATTGAACTGATGAGAAACTTCTTTCCATGACATTGAATTTTGATAGCCTAAAAACCTAAAAATATATTAAAACAAATGTAATATTATGTAAATGAAATAGTTGTTAAAAACAGCTCCTGACACTGTCTTCAGTGTGCACTTCCATTCAGACAGAACATTTAATATAACCAAGGTATTAAAAAATGCCCAAACTAGCCCACCTATGGCAGCATAAACATTCTTGCCGCCAAGTTATACTTATGAAAAAAAAGCCGATAGCCACAACTTGGCAACTTTTGACGCCCTTGGGCATGATAGTGCTTATCATTTACCTCAAAACTTGGAATGAAAATACTTTAAGATTTGAGTATGGAACAAATCTACAAGGTCCTGATATAAATACAATAACTATCAAAAATAAGGACCAGTCACGTATATATTACTATTATATATATATATATATATAATATATATAATATATATAATATATATATAAATATTAATTATATAATATATATATATATATATATATATATATATTATATAATATAATTATATATATATATATTAATATTATATATATAATTATTATATATATATATATATAATATAATATATAATATATATATATTATATATATTATTATATATATAATATCGTTAGAATAGAAAGTGAAGAAAGATAGAAATTCTAATTGACATGCTGTGTTTTTAAAGAGTAAAATAATTAAAAGCTTAATACCTTTTAAAATTAATTATTCATTTTATAAATAATTATACTATATCATAATTTGTTATAGTTATATTTGCATAATTTTTTTACTTTATTTTTTTTGTTTCAATAATGCAGGCAGTAAAACCTGTACCATCAGCACCTGCTTTAAAACCAAAGATTGGTATTGCAGCTATAGCATTTAATGATGAAGATGAAGATGATGAGGAAGAAATGCCTCCAGAAGCCAAGATGAGAATGAAGAATATAGGCAGGTTTGTAATAGATTTCTTATGTGTGATTATATATATATAATATATATATATATATATATATATATAATAATATATATATATATATAATAATATATTATATATATATATATGATATATATATAGTTATATCATATAAATATATATATAGATATATATATATATATAATATAATAGATATATATATATATATTATATATATATATATATATATATATATAATACTTATATAATATATAATATATATAATATATATATAGTATATAAGTGTGTGTGTTGTGGTGTGTGTATACAGTTTTACCATCCTTTCTTTCTCCACAAAACACTGGGCTATTCAATACTCTTATTTCACTCTTCGACTCTTCTCTATCACTTTTCTCCCATCATCCAATGAAGCTCACACAACAAATCATACTCACTATCAGATGTTTTATTACTTCACCTCTTCCTGGTCAATCATTTGAAGATCAGGGTTTCGCCAAAGTGGTCGATACGACCCCCTGGTTGATAAGAATTTTCAAGGGGTTGATTCATTCACGAGGGCTTGAAGGGGTCGATAAATACCAAAGAGGAACATTTAAACTGTCTTAGGAAAAACATATATATTCCAACAGTATCGATAATATATATATATATATATATATATATATATATATTATATATATATATATAATATATTATATATTTATATATATATATATTATATATATATAATATATGGTGCATTCTCTGAGCAAATCATGCAAAATTTTTTGCAGAACTGTTGCACACTACCCCTGAAGATTTTATTGACATCTCGGGATACATACTCAAGTGTGGGACAAAAACTCACTCCCCCTATAAAATATTTAGGTTCCAATTATTGAGTCAGGCATCAAACAAGCCCCCCCAATTTAGGGATTCCGCACAGATACTCACTTTCTTTCCAAAGACTGAATATGAACTTTGGTTATCCTTATTTTAGCAATCAAAATTTTGTAAGTGAATCAAAAGTGAATTTGAATCTATAAACAAAAGGCATCAAGCTAATTAGCAGGAGTGGTTTTTAAAGGTGTTATTTTAAGGTGTTAAAAAAAAAAATTCCCCCCCGACCCGCCCTTTGATTGATTTCAATTTGTAAAAACCCAGTATCCTACTTATAAACTGAGAATTTCTTTTAACATATACAAACATAAAAAGTCTGCTTATTTGATTGGATAAACCTGCTTTTTAGCCTAAAAAAAAAGGGTTTCTATGTAAAAATTAAATTTTTTGAAATAATTTATAATTTTATTACAATTAACCTTCAGTACAACTTTAAATTGATATATATATATATATTATTATATATATATATAGTATATATTATATATATATATATATATACTATATATATATAATATATATATATATATTATATATATGATATATATTTATATATATATTTAATATATACTCTGTTCTTGGATTATAATTTAATAGTATAAACTCGAGCTTAATATTTTAATTAGTCAAATGGAATACTATATAACAGAAAAATCATGAGAATTTATATATTTAGTTATATAGTACCTATATATAGTTAGTGATTTCACTTTAGTTACTTTTTTGCAAAAGTTCTTTAGACTTTGGTAGTTCATCCATATCAAAGCTGTACATTATTTTTCTTCCTGGTGTTAGTTTTGGAGCCGCAAGTTTTTTAAGAATATTTTTCCTTTCAATCCACACTTGGTCATCAACATTTGGGAATATATACATACCTTGTTCTTCCTCCTTCAGAAAACTAATATAAAAATCATCAAAGTCCTCAGAGTAACTTTCAATAATACCAATGAATATATTACCTTCAAAGTTGCAAGAAACATAGTGACTTATTATATCTGCTGCCTCCATGTTAAAATGAGAGTATTCATCACTTTCATGTATGTTTACTTCAGATATTTTAGCTTCTTTGTAAGATTT
Organism: Trachelipus rathkii; assembly: GCA_015478945.1. NCBI lineage: Eukaryota > Metazoa > Arthropoda > Malacostraca > Isopoda > Trachelipodidae > Trachelipus > Trachelipus rathkii. The sequence continues at coordinate 4,549 of JABUQX010019414.1, read as the reverse complement.
TGAATTTGATATCTGAAAAGCTTTCAAAGTTTCAGTGTTAATGGGGATAATTTTATGAAACCCTTGTGTTCCTTTCAATGTTACACATTTTTCAAACCTCTTCTTCAGTTTTTCTTCAGCTCTAAATACTTCTTCCTTTGTGATGTATATGCAGTTTATTCCTGGTATATATTCATTACAGTAGTAGAAAAAACTGTCTGCAGTTAGTATCTGATCCTTATATGGCCTTTGTAGGCTTGCCTTGGCAACAGTTCTCTTGATGACTCCACCAATTCCATCACAAACATTTTTCCCATGACCGGTTCCAAAGAAATTCCACTCACATAATATATTAAAGTCCGCAAAATGATGGCATAAATTGATAAAATTATATTTGTTTTTGTACTGTGCAGCACAGCCATCACTAAAATAATGAATTTTCTTAATGAATGCAAATTGTTCTTTAAGTTTTTCAATCAACTTAACTTGAAAGGCATATACCATGATGGTTGAATGTTTTAAGTAATCACTAATGCAACAAAAACTTTCATGTTGTAGAACACCATCTTTTTTATAATATACAACAAAAGGATGTATTGTAACTTGATCATTGACCCAGTGGAAAGCCTGACTGGCATCTTGTACAATAAAGGTATAGTTTTCTGAAAAATCACCAAGTATTATAACCTCATTATCAGGTAGGTTGCTTTTAAGTTCTTTAAGATAATTAGATTGAGCTTTTACGATAAAATGATGCCTTGTTAATTCATAAACTTTCTTGGCCAAAATTCTATGAAATCATCTTTATTTTGTACTGTTGTAATTAAATTTGATCTGTCTGTACTTACCCATTGTGAATATGTGACTGAATCTCTTGTGTTCATATTTTCAATCGTTTTTAAGTACTTTACTAATTCTTCTTTTTTAGGGCAATTTCTACCATATCTGAGCATGCAACCTGCATCATCATCATGACACACTGTTTTTCTTATTAGATCTTTATAAGTTAAATGCTTTACACCAATTGCAAACACCATTAATTTTGGATTTTGGTGGTGTATACACACACATACATTATGGGTCCCCTTTGCACCAGCCATAACACACCATTTGGGCCTTAATTTAGCAAATGTTGAAAATCCAATAAGATCAATACAGTTTTCCTTGTACTTTTCATATAGTTCTTTCAGATTCCCAAGTAATAACCTTAATAATAGCAATAAATAAGTAATAATAGCATGACAAATTTTGAAAAACTAGTACAAAAGATAATTCTCTTATGTAGAGAAAATGGTGAAATTCACAAGTTAAAATTGTTCATTATTCTTTCAAGCAATAAATTGTAAATAGTCTAAAACTATAGAACTTTACTTACGAAATTTTATAGGAGAAACTCCCAGTTCCTGTAGGCTTGCATTTAGGAAAGCTCGACTAACTTCTGGTTCTTTCTTATGTGGTGTCTGCGCATTTGTGTTATCTGGTTTAAGTACACATTCATTACTTGACGAACTTGACGTGTCTTCTTCAGCAGTAGGAACTTCAGCATTATTTTTCAACAGCCGCAGTTCATTTTCACAGTTTGTACAGATATGGTCTGTCATTTGTAAGTGCAGCTGAGTCATCATGGTTACTATCCATTGTTGTATGGGTCTCAAAGACTTTGTCACAACTTTTTTGTGTTTTAATAGAGGATTGCAGCACACCTCATGGTATCCTGACTTTCCCATAATGCTCATAGTGTAAAAAAAACTTCTTACTACTGGTATTGAATACTAAAAAAATTTCTTAAATATATATATAATATTATACTACCGTATATATATTATATATATACTATATAATATATAATATACTATAGATATTATATATATATATATAATATATTATATATTATTATATATATAATATTATAATATAATATATATATATATATATATATATATATATATATATATATATATATGTATATACATATTATATGATATATATATATATTATACTATATATATATATATATATATATATTATATTTATATATATATGATATATATATATATATATATATATATATATATATAGTATATAATAAGCATCACTGTTTCCCGATCTTCATAATATATACATATATCTTTTTAAAGCTAAAAGATAGTAATGTAGTAAAATTATAAATTTTTTCAAAAAATTTAATTTTTACATAAAAACCCTTTTTTTAAGCCTAAAAAGCGGGTATATCCAATCAAATAAGCAGACTTTTTATGTTTGTATATGTTAAAAGAAATTCTCAGTTTATAAGTAGGATACTGGGTTTTTAAAAATTGATCAACAAAAGGGGGGGTGGGGGGGAATTTTTTTTTTAACACCTTATAACTTTTTTAAAAATTGTTGTACAGATTTTTTTATTCATGCCTTTTTTATAGATCTATTAATTCCCTTTAAAATGCATTTTGAATTTTGATTCTGCATTAAGTAGAACCAAAGTTATAAGTCTTTGAAAGAAGTGAGTATCGCGGAACCCCCCAAAATTGGGGGGGCTGTTTTGCAGCCCCTACTCAAAATTGGAACCTAATATTTTAGGGGAGTGAGTTTTGTGCCAAAATGAGTTTGTATACCAAATTTCATTAAAATCGGAGGGGGTCGGGTGCAACTCACCACCTGATTTGTCAGAGAATGCACCATATATATATATATATATATATATATATATTTACCATAATATATATATTCATATAGTATATATTATATATATTATATTATATAGTATAATATATTATTAACCTGAATATCAATAATCTTACTGCTTCTCTTCAGACACATCCATCCCATTAATATCAACTATTTTAATAAAAGGATATGTTAACATATTTAAAGAGAATTCACAGGACGTAGTCGCACAGATGACAAGCAGTTTTTTTTTTTTTCATCCAATCATGTTTAAGTTATATTTTTAAAGATGTTTGTGTATCTCAAGTATTATGAAAATAATATGAATGGATTTGAAAAACTAGGCAATTACAATTATATCATAATTTTGCTATCATTTTTTAAGATTATATAAACAGTGGAAATAATTACTTTTTCTGTCAATGTTATTAATAAGCTATTTATAAGAGTAGGGAAAATAAATCTTTATGGGCTCTATATATAGGTTTACTTAATTGCTTAACATCAGAAAATGCAAAAAAATTGATTTTTTGTTAAATATGTTGACCTAGGGTCGATAAAAAGGCAAATCTCGATGAGGGGTTGACGGGATAAAAAGTTTGACGACACCTGACTTTAGAACACAGGCCTATTACTACTACTGAATATACCTTTCCCAATTCACGAGTTTTGGCAGGAACCCTCCTTCACTAATTCTTTACTTCTGCTCATCACTACTTGCTAATCAATCAATCTTTAGCCTCTACCCATACTGATACAAATCTTTAACTAACGCATTCAATCCTCGCTTACCAGACCACTTTCTCTCATTACAGTCGTTCCACACAATAGATACTTGAACACAATAGTCCACACATTTTTACAAACTAGCGAATCTATTTCCTCATATTCATCGACCCGCTCTAACCATCCAGTTCGTTTCTCATCCTTTTTCTTTTCTATCCGATAAACTCGACTTTCCTCTTTTTCACATTATGTCACAGGTCTACCATTTCCCTTCCTACAACTAGACACCTCAATCTTACTATTTCAGTATCTGTGAGCTATTACAACTCCCTACTACCCTTTCCACAGTCCCCGCTTATTCACTGGATTCCACATTGACCACTTGATATGCAAATTGAAACTTTGACCTACATATCATGCACCCCATTACGCTTACCATACTATATCTTTTATTTATCTTCTACCGATTCTACCACTGTTCATCTTAGTTCCACTCTCACTCTATCTGCATTTATCATATACCAACCACTTCTTTTTTCTTTCAACTCTATCATCTCTAGCATACTCGTCCTTACCTAAACCTATCGTATACATTCACATAGCGATGCCAAAATGCTCTAAACTCCATTTTCACTTTACACAGAGGCCAACACCATTATGGCCTTCTGATGCTACCACCATTCGCGCTCCTAACAGATGAGCACACTTCATGTCAATCATCAAGATCTATCTTGCTACAATCTTACATTTTGCTTTATCAATTTGTTACCTGTTAACATACTCTTCATAAGTTGCATTATCTTTCCTTAATAGTTAAAAGTACTCAAAAAATTCTATCATATCTATCTCTTTGCTTCTCCTTTCCATACTTTTTTCATCTAAGCATAAGCAATCTATACATTCATTCCTTTCTTCCTTACCTCAAACTTTTCCATCTATATCGCAAACAACTCAAACGCTTTCGCATCCAGATCTGCAATATTTCATCCGCTGGTTTCTCATTCTTCCTCACAACTCGTTCACATTCTCCATTAAAACTTAGGACAATTCTCTCGCCACTCTTCTTTCAACTACTTCTACTCTCTCACTTGTCTTCAGATCTCTCATACTCACACCTATCAGGCACCCTTTTGTCTTCTTTACTGTCCTCTGCCCATAATTATCTCTAACGAAAATCCTCTCT
>JABUQX010019413.1:10000-15000 GCA_015478945.1 Trachelipus rathkii | reverse complement strand
AATGTAATCACAATAATAATAGTGCAATAATAGCAATATTAATAATATGCTAATACAGAATAATATGTATAATAATTAATAATAATAATAATAAAAATAATGATAATAATAATAATATGTAATAATAATATATAATAATAATGTATATAATATAATAATAATAATAATATAATATATTAATAATATGTAATATCAACAATATAATAACACACGCACGTATGTAATAATAATAATAATAAAAATAAAAATATATCTAATAATAATAATATGTAATGATAATAATAATATATATGTAATATGTAATAATATGTAATAATATATATATACTATACTACTATATATAAAATGTCTCACTCTATTATTATTATTTTTTTTTTTTATTTATTTATATATTATTATTTTAATAATCCTGTTTTAATCACTGTATTTTTTTTTATTAACTCTATTGTTGCCAAATGTATATTTATATTTATTTTTAAAAATGTACCAACCAACCAATTTTCCTACAGTATATATAAGCTTAATTGTTTTGCATAACTTATACATTCTTCCCAAGACTGTCAACTAAACAGGTAATATATTATAGGTTATAGTTTTAATATAATTTTATTTTAAATTGTTTTATATTTTTTACTATTTTTGTTCTTTATTACTGTGGATATTATTATTATTATTATTATTATTATTATTATTATTATTATTATTATTATTATTATTATTATTATTATTATTATTATTATTATTATTATTATTATTATTATTATTATTATTATTATTTTTAATTATTGGTATTATTTTTAATTAATTATTGTTATTAATATTATTATTATTATTATTATTATTATTATTATTATTATTATTTTTAATTTTTAACTTTCATAATATTATTGTAATTTTAATTTATATTTTAGCTGATGATGGGTTTGGATAAACTCGAAACGTCCTAAATAAATGATATCAAAGCTTCTGTTCGTCTTTTTATTTCTTATAAAGTTGAGGTTCCCTAAGAACAAGTCTATTGGATCTATTATATATATATATATATATATATATATATATATATAAAGAAGTACAACACTTTTGGTGCTTCATAAATAAACAGCAATTAATAAAATACATTTTTGTAAAGGTTTCTAAAATACAAATAAAAAAAATATACATAAAAATTTATAAAAAAAATTAACAAGAGGATTTTGCCAAATGCCTTTGTTTTCATTGTTTTGGATATATATATATATATATATATATATATATATATATATATATATATATATATATATATATATATATATATATATATATATATATATAATATTATATATCTAATATAATAATAATAACCAATAACAATATCTATATATATATAATAATAATAACAATAATAATATATATGTATATATATAATAATATATATATATATATATGTAACAACTCCCAGATAATAAAAATAATAATATAACAATAATAATAACTTAATAATAATAACAATAACCAACAATAACAATAATAATAATAATATATATATATATATATATATCATCGAACGAACTATCCCTCTCCAAGATTTGGGGTAAGATGCGTAGGAAACAGAAAATAGTAAAAGAATATGACGCAAGTCGAAAATAAAGCATAACCTTACCTCCCCCATTTTACCTTTTAGTGAGAACATGCCACAGTACGAAAATCCACTCTAGAGCTTCACGGGACCAAAACGGACCCTCACCATGGCATCTCGTTAATGTAGGGTTCATCCCTTGTCCCAGGTGGGCCACAACCATACCCCCTCATAAAACCCCGCCATTCACTCCTATTTTGCACTTTTCATCTCATCTCTGTCAAACTCACATTTCTCTCCTCCATGCATTCCTTTACTGACTCAATCCACTTTTTCTTCGGTCTCACAGCTGGTCGATTCCAAGCACACTCACCACTATACATCCGCTTAACCAACCGACTATCATCCATCCTTTCCATATACCATACTATCTCAATGTACTTGCATCTATTCTCTCATTTACCCCTTTCTTCGGACCACACAACTCCCTAATACGTTCATTTCCCATTTTATCAATTCTTCTCACACCTAACACGCCTCTAAGGTTGTCAATCTGAACACATTTTACTTTAGATCTATACCTCTTATTAAAGACCGTAGTCTCACTACTATACATTAACACAGGTAACAACATACCCTCATGTAAGACCCTAGCGCACTCAAGATTTAGTCCCTTTACATCCACCAACGATTTAATTGCACCAGCCACATTCCTACCATTCACAATTTTCCTACTGCACTCTGCATCATCAATTCCCCTTATCATCCAACATATATCCTAAATATTTAAACTTAGGCACTTGATCCAGCTGCTCCCCATCTAACATAACTTCACACCGAGGAATGTCCTCACTCGAAACCATAACCTTACTCTGATCTATGTTTACTTTCAAACCCCTCTGTTTATGTACCCTGCCAAATCTCTCTACCAATCCTCTCAAACTCTCTTCAGATTCGCCATACAAAACTAAATCATCCGCATATAATAGATAGGGCACCCTCCACTCTCTTCCCTTCTCCATCATTCTAACACCATTCCTTGCCACCCCCATCTCTAATTTTTTCATAACCCCATTCATATACAAATTGAATAACCAAGGAGACATAACACATCCCTGACTCTCTCCGCTATAAATATTAAACCAATCACTTTCTACTCCATTTATTCTTACACACGCTTCACTATCGTCATACATACTTTTGATTCCATTCAGAAGCCTACCACCATACCATCAACACCATATATCACTAACACTTGCCATAAAGCTTCCCTATTATTCCTATCATGCGACTGTTGCAAATCCATAAAACCTAAATGCAATTTATTCTTCTTCTCTCTCATTTTCTCAATCATTTGTTTCAATGCAAAGATTTGATCTCCACATCCTCTATCACTTCTAAACGCACCTTGTTCTTCACCAATCAGTCTTCAACCACTCGACGCACTCTTTTTCGACCAAAATACCAGCATATACCTTCCATACAACACTCAATAACTATATTCCGTTTATATTTATTACAGTTACCCTTATTTCGCTTACCCTCTACAGTAAAGGACTTACTATTACTGGTCTGCCCCAAACTTCCTCGAATTAGGCCCTCCATAAGCTTTTGTAACACAACTTCGCCAAATTCCAATCAATCGACCATCTCGCCTCCGTTCTTGATCATTTATTTCGCCAGTATATATATATATATATATATATTAATATATATATATATATATATATATATATATATATATTATATATATATATATACTATATAATATATTTATATATATATATATATATATATATATATATATATATATATATAATATATATATATATTATATATATATATATATATATATATATATATAATATATACGTGTGTGTATGTTTGTGTGTGTGTAATATCCAATTATGGCATATACAAGCCGCATTTTCATGAAATGTATATGAAATTTTGAAATGATCTTCACAAAAAAAGAAAACTTTAAATTCCGAAAATTGAGCCTGAAAGGATTATGAAATATTATAACAATTGGTATTAAGTAATTTGATATATATATTATATTATATATATATATAAATATTATATATATATAATATATATATATATATTTACTATAGAAATATAATTATATATATATATATATATATATATATAATATGTATATATAATATATATACATATATATATATATATAATATATATCTATATATATATATTATATAATACTATTATTATATAATATAGATATATATATAATATATATATATATAATATAATTATATATATATACTTATATATATTATATATATATATATATATATATATATATATTATATATATATAATATATATTATATATATATTATATATATTTATATATATATATATATATATATATAATATATATATGAGCTTATGAAGTTGAAAAGCATTAGGGTCGTGTCAATTTTTTTTTTTTTATTCCCTTTTCAACAAATGAGGGGGGTCAAAAAGTTGTGTTTTGGATAGCGATTCACAATTATATTTACAAGAACTTGGTTTGCTTGGTAAATAGCTACTTTAAATTCGTGATATTTCACGTTTCATGTAAAATTCGCAGCAAAACTGTCTTCTCTAAAGAAGTGCCTTCTTATCATTATTCGTCATTATACTTCTGCTCTAAGAGTTAAGAATATACTTAAATTACTATTAACACTGAAAAAATTTTAATGCCACTTCGTAAAAGTTTTTAAACATACAAACACTGCATTTGCAGGCTGTGTCTTTTTATTAAATTTTTAAATATCATGCAAATAGTGACAGTTTCTTGTTTTTCTTTTCAAGCACGAATAGTTTCTTCCACTTCCAAAATCTGAAAATTCGGAACCATGGCTAGTAAAAGGAACTAGTCAAGACTGGGCAACTTCCACTCGCTATGAGTAATGTCATTGGAACTGGTCGAGAAATGCTTCCTTCTGAACTCCCAACTCTACGTGAATGTTCTAAGATATGGGCTTCTTCTAAGAGAGCAGAGTGGAGAGAATGTCAGAAATTACCCAGCGCCACTCTTTCAAAGGATATTTATCCAAAAGGTGCTTGAAAAGTGGGAGCTAGCAAACAGGTGTTTTGTGGTATGGTGCCAATTTTAAATTCGAGAGTCACAGTCCTGAAGAAGGTAATAGAAGAAAACTGGGGAAAAGGCCAAAAACATATCACTTGGCAGAGGAGAACTTGGATTGAAAGGAGGCTTCATAGCAACGTTAGACAAGCTCTTTGAGATCCTCAATTTCAAGTGTGTGGATTAAGCTATGTCAGATTTAGGGTCCATGTCAGGTGTGCTGACTCGTAAACATGAAGTGCACATCTCCTGCTCTTGTTATAAGGATATGAAGATCCTTGTCAAAGAACTAGTGTTTATTAATAGTCAAAGAGAGAAGATTGGATTCTGTGGTTGGACAGCATCAAAT
>JABUQX010019413.1:0-5000 GCA_015478945.1 Trachelipus rathkii | reverse complement strand
TCAGAACACTGCCCGTACAATACACCCGTGCGTTCAGTCAAAAACCTTAGTTGGTTTAACCGTCCTGGCACAGCATCAACTTTTACCCCTAGTCTAGGGACAGTCCAAGAATGGATTACATCAGAAGCTGAGGCCAGGACACGGATCTGTGTTAAAAACGGCACAACAGTCCGATGGTCTACCTCTAATACACGGAAACCACCTTCTCTCAATTCTTTTTCAGGTATTATGTATGCATCAAACTCTATAGCCTTAAAATCCGAATATTCATATCTTCAATACCACTGGTGCCCAATAACCTTGATCGTTAACCTAGGCGTTCTTACCTCATCCAGCAGATAAAGAAGGTGTAGGGAGGGGAGAGCAATAAATAGTAAAATTAACGCAGGTAAAACAGTTCAAATTATTTCAATTAATTGGCTCTCCAATAAGGACCGGTTAACAAAACCCCCCACCACCATCCTTAACATAATATAACCAACTACTCTGATAATTAAAGTAATAATAATTATGGTATGATCATGAAAAAAGATCAGCTGCCTTATTAAAGGAGAAACCCTATCTTGCAAACCAAACCTCCTTCACCAAGGTATCTTTTAAGGTCTCTACCTTTTAAGGATTCTAACTCCTTTACACTCAATTGCTGCTTAGAGTTAAAAAGTTCTTATAGGAATTTCATCATACCTATGATCCGCAGGTGGGTTGGGGTGGAATCACTCTAAAGAGGATCTTAACCTTTCCAGAGCTATATAATAACGCTCTGCTAAAAGAGCCTCTCAAATAATCAACAAAAATATTATTACAGAAACAACAGAAAGCAAAGACCCAATAGACGATACTAGATTTCAAAACCTATAAACATCCGGGTAGTCAGAATAACGACGCGGTATTCCTCCCAACCCTAAGAAATGTTGAGGGAAAAATGTAAGATTTACTCCAATAAACATTACCAGAAATTGAACCTTTAATCAAAAGCTCCTTATCCTTAACCCAGTAAATAAAGGAAACCAATGTACCACCCCCCCAAAAATAGCAAATACTGCCCCTATAGATAAAACATAATGGAAATGGGCTACTACATAATAAGTATCATGTAAAATGATATCAATAGATGAATTAGCTAAAGCACACCTCTCAACCACCCACACGCTAAATAAAAAATAAAAACCTTAAAACCCAAAGCTAAAGCGGGTCTAAACCTTAAATGAGCCCCATGTAAAGTTCTTAACCAACTAAAAATTTTAATCCCTGTAGGGACCGCAATAATTATAGTGGCTGAAGTAAAATAAGCACGAGTATCTACATCCATCCCTACTGTAAATATATGATGAGCTCATACAACAAACCCTAATACACCAATAGTGCTATTGATAAATTATACTAATGTCCGAAAGCTTTCTTTTTTAACTAGATCTTGCCTAACATATGAGAAATTAATCCCAAATGCAGGTAAATCAAAAATATTAAACCTTCAGGGTGGTCCAAAAAGACCAAAATAAATGTTGGTATAGAATGGGGTCCCCCCATCTAGGGTCAAAAAAAAAGAAAGTATTTAAATTACGATCTGTTACAATTAAGTAATAGGCCCCTTGCTAAAAACAGGTAGAGAAAAGTAGAAAAGAATGGCTGTTAATTAAAACAGACCAAAACAAAAAGAGGAACACGATCTATCCTTTATACCCCCCGCTCGTATATTAGCTACAGTTGTAATAAAATTTACAGCCCCTAAAATCGAAGAAGCTCCAGCAAATGAGAGAAAAATCCTAAATCTACTGAAGCCAATCCTATGGGCGATTCCTTCGCTAAAGGAGGTAGACTGTCCACCCAGTTCCAACCCCTCTTTCAGATTAAACTCTCTTTTAATATAAATTAAATGAGGGGAGAGGTCAAAATCTCATATATTTATACTGGGAAAAGGCATTATCAGGGCCCCTAATATTTAAAGGCACTTCAATTACGAAAACCATCCAATTATAATAGTATGACTACTAACAAAAATTATTTACAAAAGCATGAGCAGTAACAATCACATTATAAATCTGATCATCTCCAATTAACCTCCCAGGGTTTCCTAATTCAGTCCGAATAATTATTCTAAGGGCTGTTCCAACAGCCCCTGCTCAAGCACCAAATACAAAATACAATGTCCCAATATCTTTATGGTTTGTAGAATAAAACCAACGTTGCATACTATGAAAGCTTCTAAGCGATAGGTTGTAAACATGTAGAAGAGATGGTTTAAAAAATTCTCAAGTTGCAAACCCGAGTATACAATTTATTGTAAAAGCCTGATTATATAAACCAGATAATAAAAGCAGGTATAATTCAAAATCCTAAAATCCTAGTAAAAAGTACAAAACTAACAACTATTAATTCAATAAAACGTTGTTGAGCCACTGGATCTTCTCAAACAAAAATTAATGGGGGGATCCTAATATAATTTAGAACTAGTTATTAGTGGGATAGTTCTATAAAAAAATAAAAGTTAAAGCAAAAAGGATCATGATAAAGGAGCTATCAAATAAAGTTATCAACATTTAACAAAAGAATCGACTAAAACAAAAGGAGTAATCTAACTCATAATAGACAAATCCAATGACCAAAATGGGTTTCTGTCTACAAAGTGTATATAATAATAAATCCCATTAATGACTAACTATTATAACAACGGATGTAATTATACAATTTCAACTAAAATTAAACGCCAACCTATTTGTGTCTAATTCAAAGGCATTATCCACCAATCCCTAATGAGATTAAATAGAAGAATAATCAACCCCCAACCCCGCCACTCTTATCGAATTTAACTCATCTAAAGCCCCTTACCCCCTACGTTATGAATGAATCGTGTGTGAATGATATAACTGACCTAATATAAAAGCGAACACAAAGGGTATATAACAATTCCTTATGAAGGCAATCTTCTAGTATCAAGTTCGTATATAAAACGACAATTTCAGACCATTTAATGTTGAGAAGCTTACTACAGAGGTATCATTAAAATGGAAAGGGTGCTAACCCCGAGCGATTCATTAAATAACCTACACTAAGTTAATATAAAGTTTTAAGTAAAGATCTAACGTAAAGGATATATCCCTCTAATTAAAGAGGTGAATATGTATAGTGCTGTGTAGTGAAAGCTTAAAAAGGATATAAGAGGGCACAAGATCTTCTTTCACGTTTTTCCTTTAAGTCAAAAAAAGGGATAAAACATATTAAGTTTATTTCTAATCCTATTCAAACCCCCACCCATCTTCTTCTATAAATTGTAATTCAAATCCCTACTAATATACCTGCCACAAAAAAAAACCTAAAAGGTGTTCTAAGCATAATTCAGAGGTCAAACCATCAATGGGGTATGAACCCACTAGCTTTTTTAGCTTATCTTAAATTATTATTTATCTTATTTTAAATAATTTTTGAATATTTTTTAAGTGTTAATTGCACGTTAGGTTTTGAACTTAAAAGTCCTCCTTTAATTTATTGTGTTATCCAATAATTATTTTTAGAATTGTGTTATTTACCTCAAGGGAAATAAAATAAACTAATTAATAATTTTATACCTTTAGTATCAGGGGGACTTAACCTATATTTGGTATTATACCTTGAAAAGGATAGAGCTATTTGTATCTCATATCTAGGTTTCAGTCTATTTAGTTATATACTTCTAGAAAAGATATTTTAACATTATCCTTATATCCAGCTAGCTTTTAAATAATTAAATTACACTTTTTAAAAAATGATCTTCTATTGAATAAATTTTAGGAAACCTAAAACCTTTAAAAGAATTAATATTATTATTTAAACAGGCGTTTCATATTCTAACCTCCAACCAATATAAATTCTTATTACCTAAGCTTTTCTAATTAATTTAAAATTTAATAATAGGTCTATTAGTAAAAATTTTTTATTATTGAATTTAAATGTTATTTTAAATCTAAGTCCAACTAGCAAAAACTAGACTATTTGTTTCTTCGCCTGTTTAACAAAAACAACTCTTTTATTTACCATTCAAGGTAGGACCTGCTCACTGATGATTAAAAGCCGCAGTATCATGACTGTGCTAAGGTAGCATAATAATTAGTTGTTTAATTGACCACTGGAATGAAGGGTCTGACGAAAGAATAATTTTCTTCTTGTTTTTTGAAATTAATAAGTAAATAAAAAAGTTTATCTACCTTAGATAGACGATAAGACCCTAAAACCTTTTAAGAGTGTTACTCTTTTTGCTGGGGAGGCAAATTATATCTCATAATTTAATATAACAAAATGAATGGGTATACTCAACTTAAATTAAACCCAAAAAGGTACTTTAGGGATAACAGCATAATTTTTATATAGAGTTACTTATCGACATAAAAGATTATGACCTCGATGTTGAATTGATATTACTTTTCTAAGCAGCCCTAGAAATTCGTAGGTCTGTTCGACCTTTAATTTATCACATGATTTGAGTTCAAACCGGCGTGAGCCAGGTTGGATTCTATCTTCTAGTAAACTTGTATTTATCTAGTACGTAAGGACTTTTAAATAATAATTTTTAATAAACTTTCGTTAAATTATCTATCGGATGTTTTCAAAACATCTACTTTAGTTTAGCTACCTTTTATTAAAATTTTTTTAAAGGACCTTCATATCTCTTTACTAATCCACATACGCATCTTAAAGTTAACAACAAATAGCCTACAACAAATAAATATAATTTATATCTACTATTAGATATCAAGAGATAAACAGACCCCTCACTCCCTACCGAAAATCTATCTGCCTTAAAAAGAACTATTGACCCTCTGTCTATTTTTAAAAAAAATACTACTACGATTAAACACCTTGCAATTTTTAAATAATTTTCGTAATTATAATTAGTTTTAACTGAAGGAGCTAGTCCTCTTACATATACAAAAACCACTAATATTCCTCCTAAAAATACTAAAAATAAAATATAAGAGTATCAAACTCTCACTATTAACCTTAAAAAAATAACTATAATAAATGATAAT
>JABUQX010019412.1:47500-74879 GCA_015478945.1 Trachelipus rathkii | reverse complement strand
ATATCATGATCATACATTCCAATGTCTAATGTAGTCGTATAGAGTAAAAGGTATATCATATAGTGAGGATATATAATATGTATGGTATGCAATTTTAGTGAGGGTATAGTATATCTGATTCAGTATATTCTTCTTTGGATGGAGTTCCATATATAGTCTTCTATCAATATACATTAACCTATATTTTCATATTAGGCTATATTATACTTTAGGTGAGTATCTAATAAATTATTATATCATATATATATTATATTATTATTGATATATTTAACAACGAAAAAGACAACACACCTGAGGGCTCTTACGCAACCATGGAGAGATCTTTCTTGACAAGAAATGAATCGAAGTTTGGAACTCGGATGATTCCATCAGGCAACAATAATGAAATAAAAATAGAATAGTAAAACATAAATGAAATACTCTTGCGTATATGTTAGTTAACTACAAACATGAAGCAGTTAATTTTAAAAATTGCGTTACATTTGTTAAGTATGTAAACACAACAGATTGTTATTCACGCCAAAATAATTCTAATAGAGGATAAATGATTGACATCAGGAAGCTCTGGTATGTATTCAATTAATATTTTAACCTTATACTAATTTGATATAAGTGGTTATTTTATGTATTAGTGAAGGGAATTCATAAAAATACATAATTCTATAATCATTAGCTTCTTTTATGGCTCTAGCGGGAACGAACCGCGTGGGAAAACTTAGCTTAGTCAAATGAATGTTTAACCTCGGAAAAAAATATATATAAGTAGGTGAGGGGCAGATTTCTATCTGTAGGTTAAAGCAGAGTAGTTTTAAACGGGAATGGTTGCTCGAGTTGATGGTTCTCTGGTGGTAATATGTAAGATTCTAAAATATTTGGTTGGCTTGGGTGATTTTGCTTGTGTATAAAGGTAAGATGGAAAAAGTTGTGTGTCGGGAATGATCGTGGTTGAGCGTGGTAGTTTGGCGAGTGGGTGAGGGGATTGAGGATAGAGGATTGTGCGTGTGGAACACCTCTGTGTCATTCCTCTTAGGAGCTGGCGTAATTGTTACCACCATGTAGGTACAGCCGTTTACAATTTGAATTTGTAATACGAAGAGCTGAGTAGCGAGGGTCGTTTTTTCTTTATGTTGAGCAAAAGAAAAGCATTGTAAGGAGGATTGCAAAATATATTGATCGTTAATTTCGCTGGGAAACTATTTATTTAAAACGATGTTGTGCAAGGTATTAGTAGTTTACGTGCACTGATGATATCATATTAAGTAGAGGATATACACTTCAGTCTTAGGGGTTAGAAATATGGGGGCAGGTCACTCTTGCGTTTAAGAGATGTTGAGAAAATATTGTTTATGAGGAGAGAAGAGAGGGAAGCTAGTAGTAAAAAAAAAATTGAATGAAATGTAAATTCTTTGTGTAACCTATAAGTGGATAGAATGAAAGGCTTGTTAAAGGGTTTTATATTTAAATAAAAGAGGGATATGGCTGAAAAAATTTAAGCCAAGTCCTGTAAGGTCTTTTTCCTAAATTGAAAGTGAGAATTGATGAAGTTTTTCTGATAATAAATCAAAGGAAGGAGTTCTCCGATTACGTCGTCATGTGTGAAAGTTATGTTTGGGTAATGTGAGTTTAATAAGTATGAAATATGGATTTTTTGTTTTTATCTGTACGTCGGAGTATGTTCTATATTTTTTATAAGTAGGTTTGAGAGGGGGACAATTTTATCAGCTTGATTTTTTTCGTGGTGTATAAGTCTATGCATTGCGTGATTGAAGCCTTAATGGTGAGCATAGCTAGGGAATTAGTTTTTAGTGTAAATAATGATCATGTTAAAAAGAGGTATGTATCTTGGGCTGCAAGTTGCAAAAGTGTTCTATAGAATTATATATATATTATTAATAGAGATATTACTTCAAACTATATTCAGTTTTTTACCCCGAGAGATTATACTGGTCAATTTTAGTCTTTTATAACGCTTTTCAACTAATGATAGATATAGTATGAATTCTACCATTATGAACTGGCTATACAATAATTAAATTCTGTTCACTATTTCTTGAATATTTTGACATTGAATACATTCTTACACGATTATTATGATGCCCATTAAAATTACTAAGAAATTTTGAGTATCCATTTTAATGGTTTTAATATAGAACGATTTAAATAACTTTTGCGTACTTGCAGTAAGGATACAATACTCTTTTTTTGATAATGTACTTTAATACAACACTATTCTAGCTATGGGCTACATTTTAGTAATCTGAGTTTTGCCTTGTACACATGAAAAATCTGGCTTGAAATTGTCCTTCAAGTATTTTATATAAAGATTCTGGATGGATGGGTACTCTTTTCGTATTAAAATTCCATTTTTTTTTGACTTATGTAAGTTACGATTTAAATACCAGTGAGGGAACGATCGGAGAATCAACTTTAACTTATTTTTTTGGTTTATTTATAGAACTTCATCGATTTCTCTGGTCATGTTTTGAGGGAAAAGACTTTAGGACTTGGGCTTAAAACTTTTCCAGCATACCCTTGCTGTTCGATGGTACTATAATTTAAACCTTTTATCCAGAGCCTTGTCATCTATCTCCCATTTATGTTGTTAAACTTAGAATTTACATTTTGTAATTTCGTTAATTACTCCTCTCTATAACCATTTTATCACATGCTCTTAACGCAGATTATTGGACCTCCATTATTTTTCTACCCTAAACTGAAGTTGCTGATTATCTATTTTATGACAATTTTACATAATAGTAGGACTTGCTAGTTTATATAATAGCTCTTTCCCATTAATTAACCTGTATTTGATTTTCATCCTCTTTACAATTGTTCTTTGCATAGAAAGAAAAACAGTGCTTGCTATATCAGATATTACTATGTTATTACACAATTCTTGTAGGCTGTGATGGCCGTTTATGTTGGTGTATTACGCAGGTCACGTAGACAGGATATAAGCTCATTATGTGTTTAGGGTTTCTACTTCCATACTTTAGGACATCCCCTTTCACCTACATGCTATACACATGACGTGTTCGGATACGCCTAAAGCCAGTATTCTTTAATCAACAAACTTTATCCATATTATAACAACACAAAATCCCAATACACTAGAATTTATTAAGAATTTTTCTTGTATGCCGACATCTACTCGTCAACAAGTAGTAGCGTTTAAACTACTTCTGCTTTAACCTCCTAGATGGAAAGTGCTGTCGCTTATGACATGTATTGATAGTATTTTTTTTGCGCAGTGATAATATCAACTTTATATGTGATCTAAGTAGCTTCCCTAGCGTTTTCGTTTGCTGTTATATAAGATAGCTAATTATTAATAGATTTCTTTTTTAAAAGTTAACTACTGTACGATATAAACTTTCAAACTTTTTTAACAACAATTTTTGTTATTATTTTCTGGTGTATATACTGAGCATTGAATTGTTTTGAGGTGTCTATCTGTTAATGGGAGGTGTATGTTTGTTTTTTGTAACTTATCTGTGATGGGATGTTCAAACAATGTCGTTATACTTTAACTGTTAAGGTTTTTAGTGTTTTAACTTTAAATATTTTTCATTTTTTTTGTAATAAAGAGAATTTTTATTTTATTATTTGTATAGCTGATGATGATGGCAGTACGAGTTCCGACCGTCGTGTATTCTTGTCACTAAAAGTCTCTCAATGTCTGTTGGTTATAAAAGGTCAGTGGTGTTTTGTTTTTTTCTGATAACTTTTTAGAAAGAAGAGTTTTTGATAATATTACAAGGTTAAATAATACTATATAATATAATAATATTATTTGTTAATATATATTTATTCTTATATATATATAATAGTATATTATATATAATTATTATATAATATATTATTTTTATATATATATATGATAATATATATAGGCTTTTTATAAGATGTTGACTCTAGGAACGAAGATAGATTCAAATTAAATAATTTATATAGATTTTTTTGTTATAACTTTTAAATTTGTAGGATTGGAGGTGTAAGTACTTAATTAATTGTTCTATAATATAAAATTGCTTAGATCTTTTCAAAGCGCTTTCACAATATACTTATAGAAAATGAATAAGCTTAGGCCTATGTATATATTAGTTTTATAAATTGATGAATGGTACGTAAAGTCTTGTAGAGAGTATGATACAATAATTGATATTTGAAATTTTTTATATATCTTTTTTTTTATCTGGGTGGGGCCTTCGACCGCTGTATATATTTCAGTACGCAGGTGGACGTTTTTTTAATAAAAATAATCCCCTATTGTAGTTTATGTCGAAAAAGAGATAAAGTATAATAAAAAGAATTAGGAAAATTTTTCTCAATTTTCATTAAGTTAAGTTAATATTATAGTATTACATAAAAAAAAAAAATTGCTAATCTAATCTTAAAAATAATAACATAATAATATTATAAATGAATATGGTATGAATAATAATTAATAATATTATGATAGATGCGATAATAATTAATCAATAATAATATATTAAAAAATATAACCGATAATTTTATAATAATCTTAGAAATAGAATCATTTTAAATTTTTTATAAAAAATTTATCTTATCAATACTAAAATTCTAATTATGCATTTTAAAACTTATTCCATTATAAGTTTATACGAAGTTCTAAATACTCTAACCAAAAGGTTTCCCCCCTATAATGAATGTCTCATTATTAAATATTATTTTATACATAATCATAACTATATTTATAACTATATATATATATATATTTTGATCAATATATTTAGTATATTATATATTTATATATATATTATATATGATTTAATTATATAGTATATATATATGGTAAATTTGAGTCGTTATGCTGTGAAGATGTTAGGGAGTATAAAACTTGGATGTGACTTTGCCCTGTATGTTACTCAACTATATGTAAAGAATGGATAACGAGAAGAATACTTCATGATATTAGCTCGTATAATAGTTAATCGAGCTTAGTAGTAGTAGTCAGTATGCGTGTATACGTAAGAGTAAGTAGTCTAGTAGTGTAGTAGTAGTAGCGTTATGTAGTAGTGTAGCAGTAGCTAACAGTAGTTAATTAATAGTAGTTTGTAGTACTAGTTGACTGATTTTGTCTTGTAATGCTGTGCATAGACTATATTAGTCGTTACATGACGTCACAAGTGTTTGGTAAGCGATGTTTAAGTTTAAATTATTGTCTGAAGGGACTGTAACAGCTAACTTAATATTAACTAATTTCAACAAATCATTGTCTTATACCGTCCCCCCTATAATGATGTCAACTAAGAGGCTATGATAGGTTTTAATTACAACAATGAAGTCGTGATAGCAAATATAAATTAGATAGAGAGGTTATGAACAACGTCCTTTAAATCTTTCAGTTTCCAATGCATGTCAGGGCATAAAGATGGTTCTATATAGCTGATAGGAAAGATAAGGTTGATATTATTATTATAAATATATGTTGTATGACTAAGTTGTTATTGTTAGTTATCATCTACAAAGGGCACCACACGAGACCAACACAGACCCACGCACGCAGTCACAGACGGCAAGCGCGCGACGCAGCAGCGACTATTATTACATGATTTTAGGTATACTCGGACAAACATAATCAAAGATATCATAAAAATAATTTTGACAAGAGTCTTTTAATATTGCTTAAATCATATATGCATACCCATTGATAGTTCTAAGCGTTATTAGGTTTCTAAACAAACTTTTAGTTTTTAAGGAAGAAATAATTTTTTACGATGTATTATGACTGCTATTAAAAATGATGCAATACTCGGCTGGCATGCTTATATAGTATAGGGTCTATCTACTTAAAATAATTACAATAATAAAAACAATACATAATTATTATATTCTATCAGATAGGATCTATCATCGATATTCTTTTCTCTCTACGATTAATATCTGTAGGTATATATATCAGCGTATATACTAATATTATATATATCAAATACGAAATGGCTAATAAGTAATAAATATTCACTCTATCTTACTAAGGGCATATTATATAAATACTATAAACATCCAACATTATTTTATATATTAAAAGATCTACATAGACCAATATAAGTATTGTTTAATTGTCTATTAATCTCACTAATATTAATATGAACATATAGGTTATATATATATATATTTATGTCATGGGTTATCAGGAGTCTTTCTTATGATATATATAGATCTAGGTAAGTCTTGAGACAACGTGATTATTGAGTAGAAATACTAGTAATGACTTAATAGAAATAATTTATATAGTTTGGTATTAAAACATATATGTAATAATATAGTATATATTTATTATATATATCTTTTATTTAAGTAGATAGTTACTATGAGTATACGGTCTATAAATATAGTAATATATATATAAGATAAGTGTATAAGTAATAAATTATATATTATAATAGTTTATCTACCTTAAAATTTTGTAGGTATTAGTTTTTTCCTTAGAAGTAATATATTAATAAATATTATTTTATGTATATATTATATGAATTATAAGTAATGTAATATCTAGTAACTAGCCTCTTTAATCGGTAAGTAAATTTATTATAGTAGTATTATATATATATGCACTTATATAGTAATATAATATGTAATATGAGTTATATAGTAGAAGTGTTTAAACTGTCACCGCTATGTATATAATATATTTTTATATCTACTACTGTTCAACTATATAATATTATATAGTATTATATATCATATATATATATATATATATATCTATTTTTTATTATAGTATATTATAATACTTCAATAGTATATATACTACCGCTATATTTACTATATAATTATATAACTATATTATTTATATTACTATATTACTCGCATCATTATTAAAACTAATTTATATATATATAACACGTCTATAGTATAATATTTATATATATATTATATATGTGGAATATATATCTATCTATTATATATATATTATAATTTAATAAGTGTAGATATTATTATTATAATTAGGTAAATTTATATTATAGTAATATGTAGATATAATATATGTTAAAAAACATTTAACTGATGTTGGTGTTATATACTTGAATAAAATTTCTTAGGATCGCACGAATGATGTCATATCGATACCTAGTAATTAACTTAAAAATAGTAAATTTAACTCCTCGTCATAATTCATTTACTCTTTTTATTATTATTAATTATTTGTTATATATATTTCTATTTTTTATATCTTCTTTATATTATCTATATTTATTATTGATTATTAATTTTTTCATTATTATTATTATTAGTATTATATTAGTTTATCACTATATTTATATATGTTATTTATTATTATATTATTATTATTATGTATATATATTATTATTTATTATTGTATATTAGTTATTTTTTAAATCATTACTTATTATGAATTAGTCATGATTATTATTATTATGTTATAATTCGTTAATATTATTTTATTATTAATTATATTATTTTTTTATATTTTATTTTATAATTAATTCATTATTTTATTATGTATTATACAATTTTTTTAATATTATTATTCTTATGTATGTATATTTATTTTGATTATATATTATTATTAAATTATATTATTATTATTATTATTATCATGATTATTATTATTATTATTATTATTATTATTATTATTATATTATATCTATTATATTTAATTGAGAAAATTACATAAATACGTTATTATTATGATGAATGTCTACAACATATTTATAATCTAATACTTTGATTGAGGAGATATATATTGATTTGGAATATTGTTTGGTTAGGTCTTTCAATTTCGAGATTTGTAGGATCTACGATGTCTCTCAGCTGTTCTATCTTAAGAGCATGGGGACGGCTGGATATTGATATTCTTTCATATTAAGAGAGAAAGCCTTGATCTAATTTGTGTATTGCCTAATATACGAGATGTACTAGCGAATTTTCCCTAGATGATAATAAATTAATTAACTATTTTTTTAGTAGGTCCCGTGAGCCCAACTTGAAGCGTTGCCCTTTCGTTACTCCTAAGTGTTTTTTACCATTTACTCACGTATATATATATATAATATACGGGTATATATCATTTATTATAATTCTATTTAATACACAATTGCTATATTTATATATTATTTATACTCTATTAATATTGCCTAAAATTCAATTTTATAGGTAGAAATTATTATATATATTATACTAGAATTACTTTATTTCATTATTATAAGATAAGTCTCTATTGGTCAATAAATAAGTAATATTATACATATGATAACTATATATATATATTATTATAATATATAATATATAATATCATATATATATATATATTATAGTATATTATAGTTCTAAATAGTTATATCTTATATATATAAGTATGTAGGTGTGCAAAGTATATATATATACAGTATGTTTAGATCAGTATGCGAGTAAAGTTTCAAAGAAACTCACGTTGATTTCATACGCCAAGTTACTTTTTTACGGTGGTAGAACTCATCTAGGAGCAATATTTAGCTCTAGTCACATAACTTCAGTATGAGAACGTGTTTAATGTCCTGTTAATGGTGTAACGTTTGGGCTTATAATTTTTCAAAGGTGATGGTTATTTTAAAACCTTGCATACCATGTACTATTATACAGAATTTTAGTATCTCTGCAAACAAATCTTAACAACAATAGGGAGCGGTATCAAAGATACGCTGGTGGATGGGCTGATAGCGTTACCAATGGATAGAACAAGCATCGCGACAGCAGACTGTGTCACATTATTGGGAAGGAGGGGTTAATGATGAAAAATATACTTTGATATTGGTCTGTTCGACTAAAAAGGTTAGTCATAATGGTTTTATGTGTGGACCGGTAATATAGAGAAAATATATTAAGGATGGATGAGTTGATTGTGCAGTAAAGACATATGTTAGATTCACAAGTAGAGTGGTTTAAATGAAGATTCCCTTCCGGTCACGGTAAGATCATTTCATATAAGAAACGTTTTAGCCGAGTTTATGATCTTGATGAATCGGCGGGCCCATAGAAGAGGTTGACTCAATTATATTCATGACTTCTGTATACGAACTGAGATAATCTTGGGCCACTATGATTACCTTTAGAGCACGGACATACTCAACGCAGAGGGTGTAGGGTCAAGGAAGTGGCCGATCACGTTTATTTATTGTGTTCGCTGGACTCGGAAATGGTGTTGACACCAAAACAGCGTATATTCCTGGATTGAGATCCCGTGTTTCGGATGCTTCAGTAAGAAGACCTGATATATATATTTATTGTCGGGATAGGATATAGTATATATTATTTAGTAGATTATATATATATATATACTTAGTATTATATATATCTATATGTATATATACTATGGATTATTTGGCCGGTTATTAGAATTATAATATAATATATAAAGAAGAATAATATTAATAGTTTCCTCCTTTTTTTTTTTTTGCTCTTTATATTTTTTTTTCCATATAACATCCATTTGATGGTAATTTATTCTTTTATTTTTCATCTTCCATGCCTTCTTTCCTTTGGGCAATGTACTGGTTTAAAATTTAATTAGTAAGATTTCCTTTAATTTTTATTCGATAATGGTTGTGAATTTTTTAATAAGAAAAGACATTTTAAACCATATATGCACGATGAGAATAGATTTTTTATATTAACCTTTCTTAATATATATATATAATTGTTGAACTTGAAAATGTATCCCTACAACTCTACAAGGTATATGTGAAGATCTCTTGTAATCTGATGATATATTATTATTAATCTTATTTATATATAGATACAATATATTATAACTATATATTAATAGGTACTACAGGTTTTTTGCGTTTATTTGCTAATATATATCTAGATTACCTAAAAATAATAACAAACGTACGTTACACTTGAAACTTAAGAAAAAATTGGGAGATTCTAATTATAAACTGGAGGCTCTTTCTGTGATTAAGACTTTATTCAACGAATTACAACATGCGAAAACAAATTAAAAATATTAAAGCCATGAAGTGAGGTGAACCCAAAATTGGTTTGGTTAAAACATTCTTTGTTTGGGAAGAGAAGCCATTTTATTTTTATGCCTATCTCTATTATATTTGCACAAACAGCATCAAGCTCATTTCGCCCATTCCAAAACTTAATAATGTGATTTTTTAGGAATTTTATAATTTATATAACTTAAAAGCCCACTTTTGTTATCTGAAACGATTTTGATTAAGGAAAAAAAAAAGTTTTTTAGACTTTTATTTAGAGGACTAGATGAATGAGATTAAATCTACTATTAATGCTTACAATGGGAAGAATTCAGATGTATCTTAGTACTGGCATAAATCCAAGCGATGTTGGCTAAATAGTCTGAATATCAATTGTTTACATTCACAAAGATAATAGAGAAGGCATGAATACATTTTATAAAATAAAACCGCATGGGCGGCAAAGAGCAGAGTTTTTGCGGAATCACCTGTGTTTTCTAGAAGATGCACATAATTGTTATTCTTTACGAGGATGTTAACCAATCAGGAGGGAAGTATCATTAATATAATTTAATTATTAGGAATAATATTACTAGGAATTTAAATATCAGAAACCAGAGAGGCCGTGACTCCCAGACATCCTCATCAATGTTTTTTAGTTAAAGAGTGCTTTGTATAATCATAGAAATAAACACCCGCCATGGGCAGAGCAAGAGCAGAGCAGTTCATGAATGTTTTATTCTATATAAATAGTGATTCTGTCTCTTCACTTATATTATTGGATGGTCATTGATTTTAGATGCAAGAGTATTTACCAACATGCTATGATTTAGAGGACTAGATAATCTGATTCATAGCCTTGTGAAGCCTAGAAGTAGTATTTAACTATAGTCGTCATGCTAAAAATTTCGGATTTCTGTAATTGTAATATAAGATTTAAAACGTATTAGTATAACATTTTGAAAGGTTATTTTTTATATCTCTAAAGAAGTCACCATATTTGTTTTGAGGGGGAAGATTAGAGGTTGTAATGCCTGTTTTGTGAACTACATAATTATCAAAAGTGATAAAATGGCTTTCTTGCGATAACAATTATATTGAATGTTTTCACAACCAATTTTTTTTCACTGACTGGGCTTTATGGTTTTAATATTTTTATATTTGGTGCGCATATTGTTGTTAATTCTGTGAATAAAGTGGCTAATGCAGAAGGCCTCTTATTTTTATAGAATTTCTCCCAATTTTTTGTCTTAAATGTTTTAAGTGTACGTAGTTTTTATATTTATGGGTGATTCCTATGATTTTAATATTCTCATGTGGATTATAAGATTTTAATATTATATTATAATAATATATATTATATATATATATATATATATATATCCAGAGTATATAATTATATATTATTATATATTATATTTATATATAATCTACTATTATTTATCATATATAATATATAATATATATATTATAAAATATAATATATATATAAATATATATGAATATATTATATATCTTTTATTATATTATATAATATAATTTATATATTAATTATATAATATGTTTATATATATAATAATATTATTTATTTTATAATATATATAAAATATATAATATATAATTAATATTAATATGTTATATGGTGAAATTATTTAACGTATAAAACTGTCTGTAAAAAATTGGGAAGATGTTGAATGTTGGCAAACTTATGTTGAATATTTGTCATAAATAAGTTATTTCGTGTTTACAATGCCTCTTTGCGAGTATTAAAAAATTAATGACGGACATTATTTTTAAAACTTGCGTGCATAACGAAACAAATGAGGGTTTTAACCCAACTAGAAAGTTATGTGTACTCTACATTTATTTATACAATATTATGGTTTTTATGTGAAATTATTATATGTATTAATATATAATTTAATGATATATATATATTAATCTATTTATATATATTAATATTATCTACATTATTTATTATATTATAAATAGTATATATATATATATATATCCAATATTATATTTATTAATATATCTATATTCTAATATATATATTATATCTATATATTCATATATTTAATATATAATATTTAATATAATATTATTATATATATATTAATATAATATTACTATTTATATAATTTTTATTAATATTAATATATATATAAATTAATCTATTTATATATTATATTTAATATATTAATAATATATATATTATATATATGATATATTATAATTTAATATATAATATATAATATATAATTATATATTTATAATATATATTATATATACATTAATATATATTATATATATATATTTACTATATATTAATATATTTGAGAAGTTTCAAATATAAAATATCTGTTGAAAAAAGGAGCAGAAATACAGACAGAAATGATAATTCGAAAATACTAGAAATTATGAATAAAAGGTAATCTTACAAAACTAGATTTTTAACTATAGCTTTGGCCAAGAAAGCTAGAAGGGAAATACAAGAAGGGAATTAGGACGCATCAAAAGACGGGTATTTGTAAGTTATAGTGATTATTTATATATCCCTAAGAATTGTTCAAGAAAATGAAAATTATTTCTCGGATTAAAATTACCTTATATATCTCGTCTCTATCCTCTCTCTTACTTATAACCTCTATGGACGGTCTTAGTTGCTATAGGTGTAAGATCTGTAATATATTTAATAGATATCTTGTACATTATGATGATGATATATTATTTTTTTTGTTTTTACACTCGCATGCTCCCAACTGCTCTGGGCCGTGCTTTTTACCATGGGGGGGGGGCAGGCAGCTCTACTCTAGGGAAAATACATAAATATAACAATTGACTCAAGCTTACCACAATCAAAACCTTATCTGTCCAGTAACTTCGCTAGGCGTCTTGCCTCCCGGGCTGAAATCACATTCAATTCGGGAGAGAGCATCAGCAATTCAACATGCGGAGCTTAAAATAGAAGAAGGAAATGTCATATATATATAGAGATACCCAAAGAGAAAATAAATCTTTGCAGTTCCACAAAACCGATGTGGCTGGAAAGAAGGAGAGACTCAAAGGAGTGAATGCGGTGGTCTCGGAGGAAACTTAACAAATATAGATCGAGTAACGGCAAATTGGTCCAAAATCAGTTAGTGTTATAAGGGCGATTGCAAGTAGTCATTGAACGGAGACTTGTTCAAGAAGGTCAAGGGCTCGCAGACGAGATACTGCCGTTTTGATGAATTATTCTTCAAAGTGGAAACGTGATTTAAGGTTATTGGGAATGGCAAGCATACTCGTCACTGAGGGCAAGACAGACAATGGGTACGTAGAGAGAACAGTAAATGTATTGATTACAGCTTAATTAAGCCTCTTGCGACTGTTACCTTTCGAAATCATCTAATACCTAAAGGAAGGGTGGAAATCAGGAAGCAGCAACGATTGTGGGATAACAGGGCGTAATCTACCATAAGGGAGAATAAGTACTTTATATGAGCTGGACCAGCATCTGAGCTGAAGAACCAAATTCCGAATCATACAGAATTCCAGCTTTTTTGAAGGCATTTTACAACGATGTGATGTGAGGATACCATAAAAATATCACTGATTTTATCGTTAGTCTAGAATGATTTAGTTGTTTACGTGGTGGGCTAAGCACATATAACAGCCGTAAAAGAGAATAAGAAAGATGGGAGGTATTAGGTTAGGAGAGGGAAGATACTGAGTTTAAGTTGAGTTTATCAAAAGAGTTGTAACTCATACAAGACTCTACGGTTTACCTTTCCTGAAGTAGATTGAAAATAACGACCTAAAAATCGAGCAAGTAGGTATAAATTCGAGAAAAGCTGTAGAGGGACGCAGGGAGAAGGCACACAGTAGGTTATTAAATAAGGGAGGGAGCACAATTGAGAAATGAGAAAAAAATTGTGGGAGAGGTATTGAGGTCGATCGGGCTAAGAGATGAAAAGTAAGTTAGTAAAGTGGTGCAAGTTAAAGATGGTTGATGAAAAGAACGGATAAAGTGGAGATAACAACCTGATAGCTTGAATTAGAGAACACCACAACATTATACTAAAGAAAGGAGGAAAAAGAGAGTCTGTACTCACCATAAACCATAAGAGCTGAAATGTAGAAAGATACCTGAAAGAATACTTAACGACAAGAAGATAAGAAGTGGGGTGTGAAATACAAGTGTAATAGGCTAAGTTAGTAGACGAATGCAGACGACATAGCATATATATATAACTAAACTTAGTTAAAAAAGCTAGATATGTCGATGCTACCGAATATATATTATTGGTTATAAATGATCTCAGATAGTTATCTAAAAGGTGAGACGATAATAGTCAAGTGAGAATATAGATAGAGGATATCACCGTTGATTACTCGAAGTCAGTAAAAGCACATATGTACGATAATACTAATATATATATTATATAAAATATATATATTATATATTATATATTATTATTTATAGATATATATATATATAAATATATTATATATATATCATATATATATATATTATATTATATATATATATTATTATAATATATAATATATTATATTTAAGTATATATATATTAATATATATATAGTATATATTTATATGTAAATCATAATATATATATTATATATATATATCTATATATATAAGTAGATAATATTTATTTAATTTCTATACCTTATAGAAATTAGAAATAAATACATTGGAATATTTTCTATATAATATAATATTAAATATAAATATATATAATTATATATTTATATATATATATATATTTTAAATACAGAATAGGGTTTATCAAAATTATTGGAGATTGTAAATATCAGAAAAGAGCTATAATAAAAAAATTTATAAGGTAAGAGAGTTTGTTAATTAGTTTAATAAAAGGAATTTTGGGGTGGGATAAAGAACGCTTTTATAATTAACTGCATTTTGATTCTTGTAAGATTATTTTTTACAATATTTTTATTATATTTCTTATATTTTAACTAACATATGATTTAAAACCTGATGGGTAGTGTAGGACTATCAGGGTGAAGTATTGCATTCTCTTGCTTTCCTGCTCATTGCTATCTGTTTTTGCTGGCTTTAAGGTCGGACAAAACATATGTATTTTCATTAATTTTTAACAAATTTTTAATATAAATCAATACAATTTGTATTTTAACATGAGCATAGATAACTTTCAAACTAATGTTTTTTTATGCCAATAAAACTTTTAATTAGCAATCAGATATTTTATCTATAATAATTATATAAAAATTTAAATTTTTTAAGTATGAAAATAAATGGTTTTTGAAATCCCCAAATTATAAAAATTATTTTATTTGTTTTAAAATGAAAAATTAAAACATAAAAATGTTTTTAAGTTTATTTTTTTATTTCGTAATATCCAATCGATGTTGATCATACTTATATATCCACATTCATCATATAGATTAAGGAAAATATTGTAGAAATACAAGTTAATTTGATACTTAACGGGCGCATTATGCGATGGTTCCGCACCGGGAGTGCGCGTGATTTGCTGAGCGACGCTTACTAGACGTTGGGCTTTCACAGTGACTATATTATCTATATAACTTAGTGAATTTATTTAATTTATCGTATTATAGTGAAATTGATCGCACCAGTAAGTTATTCATATATCTAGACACTAGGGCACACCCATATAGATTGGACTTGTGATGTATTAGTTTTTACCTCAAAGATATAGTATGTATATTATTCTAAACATAAGAAGAGGCTACGTGGGTCCAAGATTTTGGCCTCAATTCGCAGTATTTTTTGGGTTATTATGAATTAAAACAGAATTATTTAGAGGTAAGAATTTCTGTTAATTCTCGGGTAATATACATACTGAACTCGAAAAAATCTAAAACTTTCCAAAACATCGAGCAATTTTCCCAGAATCAGATATACTTATTTCTCAGTTGTTTGATGATATTAGAAATAATTGTCTATTTGTATTTCTGCACAGTCTTTGGGTTCGGCTTATATATGTTATTCTGCATACAATTTAATTAAATTAAAGTTAATTAGTTGTTATTTGTTAAATAAATTCATTTCTCATTGTAAAGACACATATAAGTAGGTACATTTGATTATTTTAATTAGCTTCTGAATATATTAAGTAATATTTGTAATATATTTTTACATAAGTGTAATTGGGTACTAACTATGCTTGCATGCATCTCGGAAAAATTTATACCAAAGCCAATATGACCCTAACATCAGTTAAAATGTTTCTTAATAGTATATATTATTAATATTATATAATTAATATAATATGATATATAATAATAATTATATAATTATATATATATAATATATATATATATTATATATATATATTATATACTATATTATATACATATTATATAAATATATGCCAGTGACGAACTACGGGAATTGACATAATGTGGATGATGAGAAGATAATATAGTATGGTGATAAATTTATTTATAATCCTGGTAAAGGCTTTAATAAATTGGCGAACTATAACGTAGATAATACTTGATCAAATAGAATTGCTAATGTATATTTTGTAAGTCCATATAAAAGGGTCTTTTGATAGAAATATATGTTTAATGAAGGTCATATGATATGTTATGTTAATTTTAACAATAATATGATAGTTATTATTTATTGATACAACTTTATTAACTGTGCCTCATCAGCAAATCTATAGCTCATAAAACAATATATATAACATCAGGTATAAATATTTAAAGCAAGTACTGGGTATGAGGGACTAAAGGTTCCCCTCTTAATTTTTTAAAGTACTTCAGCATTTGAAGACATCTTATGCACAGACATAGGAGGGTGGAAAGGCGGAACATGTCAATGTATGGGGATTTTGTATTATTTGAAAGATACTTTATCTATGTTTTATATAAAATTCTCACCGTGACTGTGATTGGTTGTAATGACCTAATCATAACCAAGATCTTATGCTTTCATTTTATATTAGAGAAGTACGATATAGGACTAAGGATTTGTTGTTGAAATGATTACGTTATTTTACTATTAAGATTTATTAGTAATATTAATACATGTCTCTTATTAAAATTACATAAACTTTAAAACTATTAATAAATTGTTTTTTCTGTGGTAGGCATATAATAATAAATTGTATATTTGAACAGAATAAATTAATACTCGACAATACATACAAGTAAGTACTATTAATACTTATTAATGTATTAATACTATATTATAAGATACTTCATCTATAATAATAATATTACTATTACTGCTACTTACTTATACCTACTACTTCTAATAATGCGTATAAATATTAAACGAGCAGATACATGGAGTAATTCGTTCTCTAGGGATTAACATCATTTGCATTAATGTTTGATGAACCTTTAACATTTATATGCTGAGTACATAATTGCAGTTTTTTATAAGAATGTAGCCTGTAGCTTGAACCCAGACGTCAAAAAAGTATAATATTCAAATATATAGTATTATATTACCACACACTACTCATATAATATATTATATATTACTATATATATATATAACACTAAGTTATTATATTTCTATATAGTATAATATATATAATATATATATATTATAAGGTAGCATATATATTATTAATTCAATCATATTTATTTATATTCTATTATATTGATAATTATTATATATATATATAGTATAATTATACGTTATATATATAATATATATATATATATACTTATCATTATTTATATATTATATATGTGTTGGAAAAACTCCATGATTTTTAAAAAAAAACAACCATTGGGTTTTTCAAAAAAATAACCAATTGGTTTTTTATGCTATTTGATGGTTTTAATTTTTAATGGTTTTTAATGGTTTTTAGATTAGATTTACAAGAAAAATCACTACTAAATCATTAAATACAATGTGCCCTAACACGTTTTTTAAAATTCTTAATAAGTTTTCTTAAGAATTCTTTAATTTTATTTTCTTGCATATAGCAAAATATCATTTATGAGTTACATAAATTCATAGTATATATAGGTATTTATAATATGTAAACTTATTAAAAAAAAGGTTTACTTTATTATTTTACAAAAAAAACATGCATAAGAAAATTATTCAAATTAGCCTATAATGATATACAATAAATAGAATCTTATTTAACCTTTATATTTGAATACAGTGTTATATAATTATTATCTATATTCATGTATATATATCTATCTATATATATATATATAATATATAATATATATATATATATTTATATTTAATATTTATATATTATAATTACTATATTTATATATATATATATTATATATATATTATATATTATTTATATATATATTATATTTATATATATTATATATTATAAAATATATATTATAATATATATATATATGTATATATATATATATATAATATATTATATATATATATTATACTATATATATATATATTTAATATATATATACTATATATATTATATATATATAATATAATATATAATATTATAATATTATTTATTATGTATATATATATATAGTATATAATAATTATACTATATATTATATATATATATATAACTTATATATAATATTTTATATATATTATTATTTTATATTATATTATAATGCTAATTCTTTTAAATCATAAAACAGAAATAAAAATTTTAGGGCTTTTCAGCTAATTTCTTACGATTGAAATTGAAGACATTGGCAACTGTTAAATGAAAATCATTTAAATATATTTTTTTTTAAATATTTTATGGCTGATTTCTTTATAGTTTAAACCATCGAACTTTTTATGTGGTTTAAACATGGTTTAAAATGCACCCCTAATATATATTATATATATATATATTTATATTATATATAATATATTATATTATATATAAAATATATATATATATATCTTATTATATAATATCTATATAGTAGTAGGGTATATTATTATAATATACTATAATATAAATAGTAGATAGATAGATTCCTATTATATTATATTATAACACTGTAGGTAGTATTAGGTATTATCTATCTAATAAATACTATATGTGACTACGACCATCCATTATATCTAGTATCGGTATATATCCCCATAACAGAACAATATATTACGTATCTTTCTAGGGCGGGATATTTTATTAAATAACTACCCTAGCACGGATAGCTAGGGTAATATAATATCAGCACCCTTTATTGCATGTATATGCTTCTGATGTTAGGAAGGCTTACTCCATAGCAAATCACTAGGCGTCTCAAATTAGTAGACGTAGTGATTTATTATTCATGCATATTAATAACCTAAGTTAGTTCTAGGAAAAACAGTAAAGAAAGTTATATTGGATTACCAATAGATGTATTAATTACACTGATTCAATAAAGCTACGTCACAAAGTATACAAATAGCGCATCAGTCAATTAACTAGCATTGTGATGACTGCTCCGACTGACCCTTTCGAACATGCCAAGCAATATCATTGGAGACTTTAATATAATATGGCAGCACACTGGAGGGATATATATTATAGTAGAAACGACGATATATAATAAATTATAAAGTGAAGACCTAGGATTATAGTATAACACGAAGATCTTTCTGTAGATTGGTATAGGAAAGTAATAGGGATAAATCACGCTTGGAGACTTATGTCCAGCTATACCACTGCAGTAGGAAAATTGAGAGACTAGTATTTTCGACACAGTAGAAAGAAAAGTAACTTAGTAAAGATAGTAAAATTTTAATGGCCAATTGAAATCTGTATACGATGTTAATGCCATCGACGTTCTTTAATCACAGCTACACAAAACATATGATTTTTTCTGTGGTTACGACACATGTTATAACCACACACACGAGACTCGCTTGAAGATAAATCGACTGAATAGTAGAAATCAATACAGTTATTACGAATAATATGCAAGTAAAAGATTTTCCACTTACACGTATATTCATACGAAAAGACAGTCCACTCAATATGCATTCATCAATGTAAAGCCATATATCCATAAAGTTAGAGTAAAACCCAGCGTATAATCTATGAAATATACCTTAATCTAAATACGTTGATATATCTCCAAATGTATACAATGTTGGACTAGGCATTACCATAATTAATTTCTTACGATATTCATTATAAATAATTTGTCATTGTTTTAAAAACTTTTTCCTTTCTTTTACAATTATATTATATGTCTAATAGGAGTTTGCATACCATTATTGTTTTAGATTCTTAGTACTGATTCACAGGATTAATCTATGCTTACATCTTGAGGATATGGCAGTATTTAAGTCACGATGAAGCTAAATTTGTTGCATATACTTCCATTTATAGAGAATGTAAGTTACATCTTCTATATTTCTTTTCTTATTCTTCTTATTCTTCTATTCTTTTATTTCCTTTCTACTTCTTCTTCTTATTCTTCTATTTTATTCTTTTCACTCCATTTTTATTATTCTCTATTCTTCTTTATTTATTCTTGTTATCTTATTTCTTCTCTTACTTTTTCTTTCTCTTTATTCTTCTAATCTTCATTCTTTTTTTTTTCTTTTTTTTCTGTATTACTTTTTTTTTTATTTTTTCTTCTCCTTTTCTTCTTCTTGGTTCTCTATTATTATTTTCTTCTTCTATTCTTCTTCTTTTATTAATTTTTTTTTTTTCTTATCTTTTCTTCTTCTTCTTCTTCTTATTCTATATTATTGGTTACATTTTTAAGCAACTGTGTGTTCCTCTTACTCGTGCCGTAACCGTCTCCCTACGCGTGGTGGGGCCCATCGGTGAACCTAGGGCTTTGCCGCTTAATCCTGCTTTACCCCTGCCTTTCGGGTCGATCCCACCTGTTTTTGTTTCCAGCCCCTCGTACGCCCGTCCCTCCACACCCCCCCTTCAGTCGGGGCCGGGTACTCGGCCGTCCGTTCGTTTTCTGCTGCTTTATACTGGTCTATTCCCTGCTGGCATCGCTGAGGGTCGATAAACACAAAAACTTCTCAGTCACCCCACCAAATTAACTTTAATACATACCAAAACCACTACCATAAAGTGTTTGAAAATTTACATTTTGCATACAAATCCTAGAATCTAAAAAAAAAAATAAGGCCAGTGCAAACACTTAAAAACATT
The DNA here is from genome assembly GCA_015478945.1 of Trachelipus rathkii. Lineage (NCBI taxonomy): Eukaryota > Metazoa > Arthropoda > Malacostraca > Isopoda > Trachelipodidae > Trachelipus > Trachelipus rathkii. Next base: position 53,836 of record JABUQX010019412.1, on the reverse strand, counting down.
AAATTGTACAACACTTTTCAAACAATAATTTTTAAAAGAAATAACTTAAATAATAGAAAGTAATAAAACTTTAAAAACAAATATAAATTAAAAAAACAATTAAAATAAAAAAAATAAAATAAAAATTTAAAAATACAAAGTATAAATGTAAAGTGGAACTTAAAAATAAAGTTTGAAAAATAAATGATTAAAATTGAAATAAATAAAAAAAAATTCAAAACTAATAATTTTTGAAAATAAATGAAATAAATAAATAAATAATAATCAAAATTTAAAAATAATTAAAAATTAAAAATGAATAAAAAAATAAATAAATTTTTTAAAATAATTAGAAAGTAAATTAAAAAAGTTAAACACAAAGCATAAATGTAAAATGAGAAATAAAATAAAAATTGCTAACAAATACATGTTTGAACTTAGGAAAAAAATATATTAGTTGACGTTGATAAAAAGAAAATGTTATTTGAAAATAGAAATGTCAGTCTTCAACCTATAGAAAACGGGTTATCTTTGCAAGATGTAATACAAATGACGGCTTATAGATTTTTGAAAAGAATCAGTCATGTGAACAGTAAGGCTGTATCATATTAAAATACACAATGTATTAAGAAAGATAGACAGAGAGAGGTTATTATTAATAGGCTCTTTGCGCTAAAATTCATATATATTGTACGACATATGGTGTTACCTTAAACATTATACCATTGCACCACATTATTTATATTAAACGATATGTTTACTACTCGCATCGCACCGCACGCCACTTCATCGGCTCATTTGATCCAGTACTTAACTCAAGATACGCACTCTAATTCATTCATACTTTTCAATGCACTAGCCAAATTTCATTTAGCTACGAGCATTATCCTATTTAGGGAGCCGGCACCCACCTTTTGGGGGTGCATGGATACAAATCCGTCACCTACGCTATATTTCATCAACAGCTGGGATATCAAATATTAGGGTTATACATCAAACAAAACTCCCTTAAATTGAGGAGAAGAGAAAAGTGTGGGTTATTAGATTGTTCCTAGTCTTATAAAAACTCAAATATCGCTCAACTTGACCTCAAAATTGATCTCACTGACCTTAAGAACTCATAATTTTACCCTTTAACGTAATAATCTAACAATTTTAGAGAAAATATAAGTCATGTCAGCATTTGACTTTTATTCTCTGCTCAAAATGCTTCACCGACCTCAAAATAGACTTCTTAGACCTCAGGAACCTCTAATTTAACGCTTCAAACGTAAAAATCAGCTATTATAGAGAAAATCCAAGTTATATGCGGTACATTAGCGGCTAATGATAGGGAAGAAAATGACCAAGTTATGTCGACATTTCGGAGGGACTTAGTCCATTTATGGCTCCAAACGCCTCACTGACCTCAAAATTGACTTAACTGCCCTCAGAAACCTATAATTTGAAACCTCAAGTGTCAAGGTCTAACGATTTTAGAGAATATCCAATTCATTTCGCATTTGACTTGGATTCCCTGCTGCAAGCGCTTCACCAACCTCAAAATCGATTTCTTTACCCTCAGAAACCCCTAATTTTACGGTTCAAGCGTAAAATCTAATGATTCTAGAGAAAATCCAAGTCATGTCGAATTTGCTTGATTCCTGGAGTCCAAACAGATCAACCTGCTCAATCGGCTTCTACGCTCAGTGAACCGCATAATTTGAAACTTCAAGGTTAAGATCTAGACGATTTTAAAGAATATTCAAGTCATGCCGGCATTTGACTTGAATTCCCTGCCCCAAACACCTCACCGACCTCAATATCGTCTTTTTTGACCTTAGGAATATCCAATTATTATTATTATTATTATTATTATTATTATTATTATTATTATATTATTATTATTATTTATTAATATATTATTATTTATTAATATTATTTTTTTATATTATTATTATATATATTAGGGTTTGTTTGATATATATTATATATATTTATATATATATATATATATATATTATAGGTATATATAAATATAATATATATAGATAGATTTGTGTGTTTTGTTTAATTATTAAAAAAAATTTATATTATAATATGTATTAGATATATCAAAATTAATTATATTAGTTATATTATATTATATAAGTAAATAGTAATTATATAATTATATATTTTTATAATTATATAATATATAGTTTATATATTATATATAATTATATATGTATATAGTATTATATATATATATATAAGATAGGTAGTTAAATATGTAGTATATATATAAATATAGTATATAATAGTTATAAGTGGTAAATATATAGATATATTGCGCACTATATTACAATAGGGTTATTAATTTTCTACATTAGTGCATCTTATCTTAGATTGGTTAAAGTGTCGAACATTACGTACACGCGACATTTATAGATAATAGCTGAGAACCTTGTAGTTGGTCCTTGTGGGGTTGCTGGTTGCCGTCGGCTGAGTACTTGTGAGCTATTCTTGCTCTAAAAAATAAGTAATAAAAAAATCAAATTATATATATTAATATAATATATAGATATATAATAAAAATAATAGTATATAATAATAGATAATAATAATTATATTGATATTCATAAATAACTATAATAATATAATTAATTAATAATAATAATATATATGAGATATAAATAAATAATAATAATGGATAAGTAATAATGATATATGTAATGAATAATATATAAATAAAAAAATAAAAAAAAATAATAATAATAATAATAATAATAATAAATAAATAATGATAATAATAATGAATAATAATAATAATGAGGATAATAATAATTAATGTAATAATAATAATAATAATAATAATAGATAATAAATTATTATATAATAATAACAATCAAAATAATATTTTTAACAACAAGCAATACATATAATAATAATGAAATGAATAGATATGATAGATAGATAATAATTAATAATAATTGTAATGAATAATAATAATAATAATAATAAATAATAATAATAATAATAATAATAATGACATAATAATAATGAATAATAATCATAATAATATAGATAATCATATATAATAATAATAACTATAATAGATCATATAATAATAATAATAATAATAATAAATATAATTAGGAAAATAATAGAATATATATAATTAATAATAATAATAATATAATGGAATATAATAATAATATAATAATAATAAGTAATATAATAATATAATAATAATAATATGAATAATGAATCTAAAATAATAATAATAATAATATATTATAATATATAATTAATAATAATAATATATAATAATATATATACTGATAATATAATAATATAATTTATAATATAATAGTAAAATAATTATATTTAATATATGATATAATGTTAATAATTCATTAATATAATAAATAATCAATATATGTAATAATAATAATAATATTAATAATAGTATAAATATAATATAAATAATAAATAATATAGATATAATAAATAATAATATAATAATAATAATATAATATAGTAATAATAATAATATAAATAATAATAATAATTAATAATATAAATTATAATAATTATGAATATGGTGTAACAATAATAAGTAATAATAATAATATAATAATAATAATATAATAAGTAATAATAATATAATAATATAATAATAATAATAATAATAATAATATAATATGAGATTTCAAGCCTTTTCTCGTTTTTCTAAAAGGTATACAACGCTTCATGATTGATTTTTTTTCAGGAACTATTCTAGAATAAGATAGAACAACGGATTTTTTACTTTTTATTCTAATAATTTTCGCCTGGCCACTTCTAGGCATCAATGCGGAGTATGAGTTAGACTTATTTACCAATTGATTCGAACACAAAATAAATGGTTTTAAATATAAATGTGGAAGTACAATTAAAGTTTTATATATTGTAAGTAATCTATAAGATGCTTAAAATCATAAATGTGATGAAGAGAGAATCTATCTAGCTAATTGAAAATGTTCAAAATTTTCCATTTATTGTATTTGGATATTGATTATGCGGCTTGTGCTTTTTTATTGAAGAGAGATCGCCAAGCTGCAATTAAGAAATTTCCGCTCGGTGTAGATGTCAAAATTTAGAATGTGGATTGGGTTATGGGGAGTTGCCATGATTGTTCTTACAAGTGTTCAATATTTACTGAGGGCCTGTTTTGTTGTGAGATCGCGGGTTTGAGAGAATTAGTGGTATACGATGTAAGAGGCATTGCAGCCATCTTTATTTACAGTTAAATTTGGTATAACGAAATGATTGCCATTCTCATTAGCCACGTAGCTTTTCAGAAAAAGCATAGAGAAAGTTTTCATGGTTTTTGTAATACATCTAAGTTTTATTTCTTTAGTTTTAGATCTGGCGCTTGATGTGATACTGACTTTCTTTCACCGGGATATTTTATAATTAATTCGATCTATGTTTGGGGTCTAAAAAAGAATGATCAGCTGTCCTTTTATTTCTGAGCTTTTTTACTCTTCGACATTTTCTTATTTATAAAAGTTTTAATGAGTGTTTATTGCAATACATGTTTGGGAAAGTTATTATTAGTAGATTCTGTTTTAATTCTTGAAGAGCTCTGGCGTCAAAAAGTTTCAAGTCGTGAGCAAATGGATAGAGCACTATGCAGTAAAAGTTTTAATTAGGGGCGTTTTGTAAGTAAGGGTAAGTCGCGAACTGAAATTAGTATATACGCCTTTGTCAGTAGGTTTGACGTAATACTTGTGGTGAGAGTTTCGCTTGGATAACAAAGGAGATGTTAACGTCTAAAAAATGGCAGGAGTTATTTACAGATTTTTCAAATCAATATTTTAGGAACTTAATTTGCTACATTTAAATCATAAAGAAGTTACATCTTCATGCAGTTTGAAGACCACGATAGGTGTCGATCGACATATCGGTCAAAATTACACGAACTTGATCCAACTGATCACTTAATATTAAGGTTTTCAATATGCGACAGGTTGTAGAAGATCAACGAAGACGTTGGATGCCAAGTGTGGGGAAGCGCGCATGGAAACGCATGCCAACCAGTGATATATGGTTTTTGCTCGGAATGTCGAAAAGGAGTATAGTAGTGCCTTTAGTTAAAGATTTTTTTAGAAACAGATTTTTCAATATTTTGGAGGTTGATAATGAAGATGGTTGTAAAGTTCTGTCAAATGATTATATCTCAATTGTATCTTCACAGGTAGTTGTGAATAAGCCTTTCAACATGTAAAGAAAATAAATCTTTGTATAGGGGTGTTAGTTATCAAGATCTAATTTAAGGTAAAAATTATCTTCAGTATATTTAACCATATTCCTAGAGTATGTATCGGAGCGGATAATGTCCAATATAGAATTTGTGCAACTTAGATAGGTAAATTGAACGGACAGTAAGTTCCTGGGGCAGATGAAGTCTGACTGTTTTTGTGATTTTGCGGAAGACATATAAGTTGGCCGGTTTTGTTTGTAGGAACCGATTTTCGAAATTTTGTAATTTAATATTATTGTCCGTAATTTGCGAGAGTAAGCCTTTTTTGATTTTTTCACGATCATGCGCTTTTACTATTGACATTGTTGGAAATTATCTGATTGATTACTGCAATTTATTTTAAGTTTTTGCATATAATCTTCCTTATTAAGAGATGGACAACTCTCTACTCTTGATCAGGGTCTTTTAATCAGGCTATTTCAGTATTGCTTCTTAAGAGATAAATGGCTTTTTGGTCGGTCACTGTCATAAGGTGCGTTGAGTAAGCGTGAAAGAAGGATACCTCGGCGCAGTGAGGTTGTGCTGCGCGCGTATGGGGTGAGTCGGTATCGGTGGGGGTGCAGCCGCCGGAAAGTTGATTATGTTTATCTTTGGTGGTGTGGAACCAAAATATTTTAATTTAGTTTTAATTCACGTTGTCGATTATAGTTATATCTCCTTTTCTCTCATGAAAGTAAATTATATTAGTTGTTAATATTTTCAATTTCTATTTGCTTCTGTAGTAATTTTCATTTTCGGTAACTTAATTCACTCATATAAACATTTCAGCAGCTTAAAAATAATTATAATTTGAGAGATTTAATTATTTTAGAGTTATGCTTAGGATAAATTACCTCACCCCCATAAATAATATAATATAATAATAATAATAATAATAATAATAATATAATATAGAAGAAAATAATAATTATTAATAGTAATATTGAATAATAATAATTAATAATAATATAATAATGTAATAAACACGCAAAATTCTTTTAAGAAAACATTTAAAAATCCGAAAAAGCGTTAAAACGAAGGAAAACGAATGAAATTGCCAGAACTCGCGGCTAAATGAACGAAGTTTCCAAAACTTGCGGCAAAACGAG
>JABUQX010019412.1:22500-42500 GCA_015478945.1 Trachelipus rathkii | reverse complement strand
CTGAGAAAGAAAGTTGAGAATTCGGGTATAACTGTGATGATGACGTAATAGGCGGGAACAAAGACTGAGAGCACTGAAAGTAACATGACTGGGTTGATTGAAGTTCTGAGAGTAGTGAAAGAAAACGGGGGAAGACAGGTTAACTATATTTTTTTAGCAAAAACGAAAAATTATTGCAAACTCCCATTTTACTTACGTAAAGACTTAAGAAACAAAAAAAAAGAGGTTGTGAGGGATGAAGAGTCAAAAGAGATAAAAATCGCTTACACTAATAAAAACTTTGAGTGCATAGAGGCGAAAATTGTTTAAAGCAATAAAATTTGAATGTCGATAGAGGTAAAAGTCGTTTGAAAGGAGATAAAAAATAAAAGAAGCCTAAAGGGACGGGGAGAGAGAGAGAGAGAGAGAGAGAGAGAGAGAGAGAGAGAGAGAGAGAGAGAGAGAGAGAGAGAGAGAGAGAGAGAGAGAGAAGCTAATTTCCCCCATCCCAGCGAGAACGGAGTTCTTACGGAGTAAAGCGAACAACAGGATGAAGGGGACGACCTGCACGCGAAGTAGGATAAGGAAGAGAAGAATCTGGAGGAGAGGGTAGGCGTGAGGTGACAACGAGGAGGAAGAGGAAAACTAGGCTGGGGAGGGGTTGGCGGAGGAAGAGAAGCCGATGAACGAGTGGGAGGAACAACAGGTAACATTGGAGCAGAGCAAGAAGGAACAGGAAGGATGGCATAGGTGGTGGGACCATGTCAACTGAAAAAGCGGATCAGCATCCTGGAAGCTGCTTGATTCCATATCAATCGGAGAATGTTCTCCACTTTGGATCCTTTCTGAAGGGAAAACTACTTGCGGTGACGTTACAACATACGAAAGGGACCGTCGTATCGGGCCTGGAGTGGACCGAGATATGAATCGTGACGAGCCAGAACGTGTGAACAGAATTCAAGTTCGGAGGGAATGTAAGTAGCACGACGAGTATGACGAGGTAGGGAAGACTTCCAAGAATCAGCACACTGACGAAGGCGAGCGTGGTAGGTGTGATGATCCGAAGTAGTGGGAGAAGGAAGGATGAATTCACCAGGGATGCAAATGGAGGAGCCGTACACGAGTTCAGCGGATGAATATCACTGCAAGTCCTCTTTGTAAGAAGTCCGAATCCCAAGGAGGTCATAGGGAAGAGTCTCTGACCAATTTTCTGGGTTACCTTGCGCTATCAAGAAAGCTTTAAGCTGACAGTGGAATCGCTCTATCATTCCTTGAGCCTGCTGGTGGTAACTGCAGGAGCGAAGGCGTTTGGAACCGATGAGAGCCATGAGGTCTTTCCAAAGATAGGATTCGAACTGTCTACCTTGGTCTGTTAAGACTGTAGAAGGAGTACCGAATCTAGCAATCCTGTTGAACAGAAAGGCCTGGGTGATGGTTTCACTTGATATGTCTTGCAAAGGAATGGCTTCGACCCAGCAAGGGTAGCTGTCGATGCAGGTAAGAATGTGGATGTAGCCGTTGGAAGAAGGTAGAGGACAAACCAAGTCTATGTGAACTTGGTCGAAGCGTTAACCGTGAGGAAGAGACTGCTTGACAGGAGCATTAGTGTGCCTGTGGACTTTTGAACGTTGGCAACTAAGGTACTGTTTAGTCCATAGCTTAATGTTCTGGAGAAGGGATGGCCAAACAAATTGTTTGTCAACCTTAACTTGGGATCCTTTAACACCTGGATGCGAGACGTTGTGAATGGTGTTAAAGACAAGAAGACGCATTGGTGGAGGTACAACAGGGCGGGGTAAACGAGAAGACATATCACATAGAAGTAGGAAGGTGAAACCGAACACTTCCACACTTTGAATGTCGAAGGTGGAGTTAGCTGGGAACGTGAATCTTTTAGCTGCTGCAGGCGGGATATCTCTTCGTAGTTGAGAGAAGGAAGAGAAGAGATAGCATTAATGCGAGAAAGAGCATCTGCGGGGATGTTTTCTGCACCCTTGACGTGGCAAATATCGGTAGTGAATTGAGCGATAAATTCAAGGTTGACGGCCCGCCGAGGGACTGTTTACCTGTAGAGGCAGTGATGGCATGAGTGATGGGCTGGTGATCAGTGAGAACATGAAATTCTCAACCTTCGATGAAATAACGGAAGTGTTTTATAGCGAGGTAAATGGCTAGCAATTCTTTTCCAAAAGCAATGTAGCAGACCTCAGCAGACGAAGCTATTGGGAAAGAACCCAGCAAGGCGCCATTCACGTCTAAAAACGTCTGCAGGACAGCACCTACCACATAATCAGGCTTGGATGGATCCGGGGCGGTGCCGAAGCGGGAAGAAAAAACGAGGAGGAATGGAAGAAAAGAAGCCAGGTATCCCTGATGGAGGTGAAGGCATGCGGGGACCGATTGGTGATAGAGCGAGGACCTTTTATTGGAGGTTTGAGTAAGAGAGTTAAGGGGGACGAATTTTTCTGCAGTGGACCGGACTGAAACGGTGATTAGAAGTTGGACCGATTGTCCCGAGAATCTACGGAGTTTGGTGCTGTCTCGTAGGAATGGGAAGCGAACGGATGCAGAACACGGTGACGAGGGGATGGACGCCCTCGGAAGAGATAGTGTGTCCAAGGAAGGTTAGTGAAGAGACGCCGAAACACACATTTCAAAGTATTTTGAACGCATGCCATATTCGACTAACCTATGTGTGAACACTTGGGCGGAGTGAAGAGAGGGCTCTTCCGGAGAGGAGCTCAGTGATGAGAGGTCGATGATGTAGGCAAATACGAAGACCATACGCGGGAGGATTGAATCTATAAAAACGTTTGGAACGATTGCGCTGTCGTTCGAAGGCCGAAAGAAGTACGTAGAAATTCAAAAAGACCGAAAAGTCGTTTATTTACAGCCAGTTTTGTGGACGTCAACAGGGTGGACTGAATTCTGATAGAAGGCTTTCACATGATCTATTTTAGAAATGATGTTATATCCAGACAGATTGGCGATCAAATCCTGTATGTGAGGAACAGAGTACCTATCTGGACGTGTGATGGCGTTAAGGCATCTATAATTCCAAATTCCCAGAAGGGCGGTAGTCACCGTTGGGTTTGAGCACAAGGTGAAGAGGGGAGGCGTAGTCGGACTTGGAAGGACGTATGATGCCCTGTTGAAGCAGGGTGTGGAACTCCTGCTTGACAGCTTGAAGTTTGTCAGGAGCAAGGCAACGTGCGTGAGAGAAAGGAGGTCTCCCATTCGTCTGAATGTGGTAGACGACATTGTGCTTAACCTCCGGGAAGGTCGAGATGTGAGAGACGAGATCGGGAAAGTCGGAAGACAGAATAGATTCGAAAGGGTTGTTACCTGAAGGAAAATAGATATCATTAATGGAAAAAGTAGCACGGATGGAGGAAGAGGAGAATTGAGTCTCGCAATCGATTAAGCGGTTATGATGCAAGTCTACAAGAATATTGAAGTGCGATAGAAAGTCTGCATCAACAACGGGCAAAGTAACATCGGCAATAACAAAGTTTCAGAGAAAGCCGCGGCGAAAAGAAAGGGTGAGATGAAATTGTTTGGTACCTTAAGTGTGAATGATGGAATCATTAGCGCCTCCAATGAACATAAAGGTTCTGCGGCACGGTTCTTCTGCAAGAAAGAACGAGGTAAAACAGAGAAGGAAGATCCGGTATCGATGAGACAGGACAAAACGGTAGAAGGGTCGTAAACACAAAGAAGATTGAACGCGGAATTAGCCACACCGTGCATTTTTGTGGTGTGGCATCGGAATTTAAATTATAAGCACAGGGTTTAATGCAGTTGCGGGTTCGGTTACCCCATTGCTGATGATTAAAACATACTCCTTGTTGGTTGTGCGTAGGAGGTGCGACATAAGTTTGAGAAGATGGTGGTTGTTGGGGTTGAAGGTGCAGCTGTGCAGCAGATTGGCGAGAGGGAGTGGGTGACCGACGATAGAATCGACGATGCTGAGGAGGAGAACGAGGATGGTGAGAGAAAGAGGGAGGAGGAGGCAGATAGTATGACATGTAATAAGTAGGGCGAGCTTCAAAAGTGTGAATTCTATTCATTAGATTAAAAATGGTATTTTCCAAGGTCGAAATACGTGCTTCAAGCACAGCGCCATTGACCGACGGAGATTGGATTACATTCGTTAAATCTTGAGCCTGCAGAGTAGTGGGTAGTTGGGACCTAGTCCTATCGGTGAGGTTGATACATAAGAGGCAGCAGGTTGTATGTTCTGAGCTGTCATAGGTTTTGCCTTAACAATATGGTCTGCATATGCAGCAAGTTCATGTAAAGTACCATTAGGGTCTACAGTTGCGAGCTGGAACTGGAGCTCGGCGTGAAGTTTTTGTAAGAACAACTGTCTAACTATATTTATACAGGGATCAACAGGGGGACCCTCGAGCAAGACTAACATATCTGATAGTAAGGCGGATGGTTGCCGATCGCCTAGGCTTTCGTTTTTAAGTAGGTTTTTAATTTTTTCAAAATCATTAATTCATCACCTAGCTAATAACTCATTTTTGAGTTCGGTGTAGGGCTGATTGCTAGAATGCAGCCTTAGTTATGACAGCTCTTAGACGTTGTAGGACCTTGACCGGTAAAATGCTGGGTAATTCTCTAAAGCTTTCATTTTCGGTGGTAGCCCCCAATTGTAGTCCAAGAAGGACGAATGTAAGGTCAGTGTCATTGTCTATAAATTTACCATTAAATGCAGGTGCACATTTGGGAGTCTGAGCCGGAGTCGAAGTCACAATTTCGTTCGAAGGAGTTTCATCGGCTGTTCACTGTCGGATCTGACTATCTAGCTATAATAAAAAAAATACTTAAAATTAAGAAGGACATACATAATATGAAGAAAAACCAAGTGCCAATATGGCCCCCCCAAAAAATTATTTCCTTAAAAGTGACAGAAGAAAAGGCTTCCATATCACTGTTGTTTTTTACAAACTGGCCCCCAATTATAAATAATAATAATATTGAGCAAACAATAGGCCATTTGGTAGGCCATGGACAGCTGCTTCGAGAGAGGAACTTCTTGTAGGCTTTGAGCAACACAACGACGACTGTAGTAAGCCTCTTGAAGGCCCTGGAGGAGAGAAACAGCTTGAAGAAGGCGTTATCGCACGTAAGGTCACAACTTGTAGGCTCTGAAAATACGTAGGAGGAGCTAAAGATAGTTAAGTCTTCTCGTTTATTCACAAAACAAGAAGAAGCCAAGAACCTGAGCAAAATGGCAAGAAACCTACATAAAAAAATATAAATATAAATAATAAATGATAATAAAAAATAAAAACAAAAATAATAATATTAATGAATTTGCATAAAAAAATACAAAGTTATTATTGCATAAAGATTTTTGACGATAGGGGGTGGAACATATTACGTTTTTGAGATCTTAAAAACCAATGCTATTTTTAAAAAAAGGAATACTGTAAAAATATACACTTTCTCAATATATGAATTTTTCACTTTTTTAAGAAAGACATTTTTTTTATTATTAGAAATCACTTTTATATTTATAATGCATTAAAAATATATAAATTTAAAAACTACCAAGACATATCCAAATTCTCATAAAGAAAATCACTTTCCACAAAACACTGAATAAAGAACGTTGAGAATTCGGTTTTAACTGTGATGATGACGTAATAGGCGGGAATAAAGACTGAGAGCTCTGACAGTAACGCGAATGTGTTGATTAAAGTTCTGAGCGTAGTGGAAGAAAACGGGGGAAGACAGGTTGCCTATATTCTCTAACAAAAACGGAAAACTATTGCAAACCCCCATTTTACTTACGTAAAGACTTAAGAAACAGAAAAAAGAAGTTGTGAGGGATGAAGAATCAAAAAAGAAAAAAATCGCTTACTCTAATAAAAACTTTGAGTGCATAGAGGCGAAAATTGTTTAAAGCAATAAAATTTGAATGTAGACAGAAATAAAAGTCGTTTGAAGTGATAAAAAATAAAGAAGCCTAAAGCGACGGAGAGAGAGAGAGAGAGAGAGAGAGAGAGAGAGGAGAGAGAGAGAGAGAGAGAGAGAGAGAGAGAGAGAGAGAGAGAGAGGATAATAATATATATATATATATATATATATTAGTATATGATATATACTATATATATATATATATATATATATATATATTATATATATATATATATATATATATATATATTATATTATGACATATATATATACTATATATAATATATTATATATATTAATATAATATATATACTTATATTATATATATATATTATATATACTATTATATATAATCATATATATTATACATATATATATATATATATATATTATAATATTTATATATATATATGTATATAATATATTATATATATTATATATATATATATATTATATATATATATATATACATGGGCGCCGTTATGGGGGGGCAAGGTAGGGCCATGGCCCCCCCCCCTAGGTTTTAACCTCACAAGAAATTTTCACAATGAAATTTTTTAAAGATCGCACACGTTAAACGAGTATATAATAATACATATAAATATATATAGTACTATATATAGATACTTATATATACTATATATATATATATATATAATATAATATAATTCACGATCATATATCTATATAAATATATAATATCGTTAATCGATATTTTTAGATCATATCCGGTCGAAACTAAGATATTGTTCACGTCACTAATATATATATATATATATATATATATATATATATATATATATATATATATATATATATATATATATATATATATTTATATATATTTTTTATCTTGAGATACTTTGTGGCTGGAAATGTAGGGGAGGGCCATGCCTACCCTGCCCTCCCCCACACTTGTAATGTCGCTCATGTATACCCCATCCATACATTCGTTGATGCCCCAATCCGAGAATCGTAACACGCTTGAAAATAATTCTGAATTGTATATATTTTTTTTAAATGAGGTATTAAGACTTTAGATGCATAACATAATAACTTTTTATTTTCTCTACATCATAGGAGTTGTACTATGAGATACTGAGAACTGTTGATAATCAGTTTGCAAATAGTCGTGGGATGCAAGGTAACTGCTTGTTTGCTTGAGAAGCCGAACGAAGTAGCGGGGGTGGGTAAAAATATTATTATTATTATTATTATTTGACAAAGTAAACCTGAAATATAGATAAGTTTAGAATTAAAAGGCCTAGGACTGATAATAGTAATTCACTTGTGATTGAACAAACTGCGAACTCATTTAGTCGTAGTTCTTGTAATGTTGATGATAATTCAATTGATATTGAGGCCAATCCTGTTAATGATACTAAATTTAGTAGTGTTGTTACTTGGGATATAACGTACCAAGAGGAAGATGTCCTTGATATTGGAAATTACATAAATGGAACCAATATTAAAGATGGATTAAAGTTTGACTTATTAACGAAACCGTACAAACCACCAATTACGTAGAATTTTAAAGATGTTGAAGAGGGAAAGAGGTGAATGGCTAGATCTGCACAATTCTTGGCTAGCGTATTCTAAAATAATGAAAGGATCGTGTGTTATTTAGACCTTATCTTATTGTGTATCTTATTTAGACCTATCAAAAGAGGTATATTTGGCTCATTTATCGTAAAACCATTTTGAAAATATAAAAGGCCATGATTCACGTGCTAAAGCCCATTGTAATTCAGTATGGCATAAAGAATGCCTCAGTACAGGCAAAGAATTCAAACGAATACATTATTAATAAGCCGTGTTATGTAATGAACAACAGCATGTTGCTTAAGCACTTTATTTATCAGAAATATAGGAAAAATAATGGTACCTATAATTTCTATCTTAATATCTTTGTGGCACCCATGATATCGCTATAGACGGTAAGCACTGCCAAATACCGGCAATTTTTCCGATTTCCTTAAATTCAGAGTAGAAGCTGGAGATGTTGTCTCTTGTGACATTTGAAGCTTAAGTGTGGAGTAAAAGCTAAATACACATTACCTATGATTCAGAATGAACTTATTATTTATTTGTGGAAAGTGATATGTAATCAAATTAAGAATGGAAGTGAACAATTGTGAATATTCTCCCTTGTAGCAGCGAGACAGAAAACATATCCGGATCAGAACATCTATCAATTGGGGTTCTCTTCATTGATAAGGATCTCAATGTACGTGAAGAATTTTAGGTTTAACTCCTCTTGAAAAACTGAAATACTAAAGATATAGCAAGAGCTATATTGTCTACTACACATGATATATACAATTAAATATGAAGTAGCGTTTGCTGGACTTTGGGTTTTGATGCGGTCCTCCACCATGGCTGGCAAAGAAAATGGAGGTCAAAATTTAATTAATAAGCGATCTGTACTCTAAAGCCAAATTTTTTCATTGTCATTCCCATCGTTTGTAATTTAATTAATTTAGTGACTCTAATATGCTGTTCCAAAATGTCGATAAGAAACCACTGTTGAATTGTAAAATAATTTATAAATATTTTTCCTGTTGAAGTAGGTTCACGCAGAAATTTGGTAGCAAATACACCATTGTTATGCTAAACACGATGGTCTGCCAAGTTTAAATCAATTATTTTATTTTTGCAAAATTTTAGCAAAATAAAATTATCATTAGATAATATTTTTCTCATCTGATCCAGATGTAACGTAACTCGTAAGCCACACGAGCTGCAGCATGTTCAGATTTTAGCAACAGCAGAAGTCCTATATTTTCATCTGTTTGAATAATTTATGACGAAATTATAGTTCATATTTGGAGCAAGTTATAGGCAAACTATTCTTCAAACTAAAGGAATATCAGGTTTGGTCTTTCTCAAAAATTAGAACAAACGTAAATATTTTAAAACCCGATAGAAGTGAAATAATCCAGTCTCTTTTTAAGGAATTTTTAAAAAAATCTAAGAATTTTTTGTTGAAGATTTTCATATCACATACAGGAATCCAAAAGAAATTCGCAGCCCAGGAAGACCAAAGGACATCAGAAATTCGGCTGAGGGATTCGCTTCAGAGTTTTCACTATTTATACCTTACCTTGATTCTCTCATTTTCCATCTCTGTAGTTTAAAATTTTCGGAACACAATATAACCTCTACCTTTCTTTCCATTTTTTGCACCCAAGTTAGAATAAGAATTACCAAATCAGAATATTTTAAAAGAAATTGAACTCGATATTAACAACGAATATAACATTAACAACCTAATTGGTGAAACAAATCTTTGGCTTTAATTTCTGGAAGAAATCAGATAGGAACAAATAGCATGGAGAAAATAGTTACAGAGCATTTGCCGACAAAATCATTGAGGACCATTTTTCCAGCAGTTGCAGCAGCTATATAAAGTTTACATTTCAACTTCTGCCTAACTAATTGTTAGAAGTGAAAGTCGTTTAGTACTGTACGACGTGTTAAAACGTGGCTAAGGTCAACTGTTTCCAACGAAAGATTAAATGGGGCTATGTTAACTAGGCATTCACGGGCGCGACGCATCAAGTTTACGTCAAAAGCATCAATTGATACATTTAATTTGATAGATTATTATAACTGACTTTTTGAAGACAAAAAGAAAATATTTAAATTCTTGTTTTCAAGCTAGAAAGGAAACACTATTTAATAATATAAACTTACTTACTAGTTATACTCATCTTTGAAATAAAACTTTTTCGTAAACTTAATGAAATATTTATAAATATTGGAACTTATGAATGGATTATCATTTTTTATTAAATTCAAAACTTTGATTACACTTTACTATAAATGTATTATACTATATATATATATATATATATAATATATATATATACATATATATATATTATAATATATATTACTATAATATAAATATATATAATACATATATATTATATTATATATATATAGATGATTATATAATAATATATAATTTGGCCCCCCCTTAAATTTTGCTCTAACGGCGCCCATATGTGATATTTATATATATATTAAGTAGGTGAAGTGATGGTGATTTTTCACTATCACCGCGGTGTGGATGGTGGATAGTTAAAACACTACTCCATGGCACTTGCGGATGCGGATAGCCCTGGCACACTTGCTGGCGCCCTGACTTCGCCCAACTCCGCGTTTACGGTCTCCGTACCTGTCTCTCTCCAATAATTCCGGGACCGATGTATTTCTGTCTCCCGGACACCTGAAATGCCACACTATTCTTAAATTTTTAGAGTTTTAGCTACAGGCTACATATATATATATATTATATATATATAAATATATATATATATATATATATTATATATATATATATATATATAGATATATATATTTATAATATATATATATATATAATAATATTATATATATATATATATTATTATATATATATACCTGCGTTCACAGAGTGCAGGACGCTTGGACCCAACTCTTTGGCACCCTACAACCTCCTTCCCAGCCTCCACCCATTTGGAAAAAAGGTTATGTGTAAGTTAAACTTGATGAAAATTAATTATTTCAAATTATTCTTCAAAAAACAAAAGCTTCTGAGCCCTTTTAGGGCAGAGTTTGCTTACCTCTTAGTCGTAAGTGAGATCTGCACCACAAGACTTTCCCTAGCTACATGTTTGAAGAGAATGCCTCAAGAATTTCCTGGCGACTTCTGCAAAATATGTAGAAAAACTTTACAATTATCACGCTACCAAACCAGTGGATCTTCATCTGCTTTCAAGCTTTTTCGCTTTTGATATTCTTCGATCAATGATAGAGTGTCTTTTGATACATCTGAACAACACTCTTCTATCACTTACAGGAAGCCTAATAAACCGTTGGTGGAATTCGTGCCGCCTCCGAAATGATTGTTTGTTTTTTTCTTGGCATTCTCTCCTCAAAAATTCCTTTCAGTGGAATCATCAAGCATTTTCATCACATAGGCATTCCTAATTAATTTTTAATCTTCTGTGAAACACGTGGTTCAAGAATTTGGTTTTGTATCTAGGATTTAAAAAGTTTCTATTGCATATGCGTTATCGTTTTGCAGAGTTTGAAATCTATTATCTATCTCAAGCATGAGTGTTTCTGCCATCTTTGAAAGTGACTTACTTTTAATATATATATATATATATATGTAATACAGAGATTAATTATATATTATATATATATACTATAACTATATTATATATATAATAACTATTATATACTATATATACCGACTGATCTCCTATAATGGTTTAATTGGCCCTATTTTTAAGATCACTTTTGATATAGCAAATAAATCAAGATGATTATGGATGCTGAAACTCTTCTTTATTTATTCTTTATTAATTACTCTAAATGACTATTTTACCATGAACAAAAAAATAAGTTGATTTCACTATTGTTGTAAAAAATTAAATGTTTAATCTTTAAATACTTTAATCTGACTCCAATTACAGTGATCAGCTTTTTGGACCGATGAGAGTGTCATATTGTGTTTTTCTCTCCTGGCGTCTTTTTCCTTATACCCTCTCTCCCATCGCACAGCCGTTGAGGGCCAAGTCACCTCGGTGAACCTTTGATAATATACAACAAAAAGAAACAGTTATGTCGAAAACAGGACTTTTCTTTTGTACAAGATTTCCTTTTCTTTTGTGTACCAGAAATTTTGGTAGCACTTACATATATCCTTTATAAAATTTATCTTCACTATGTAACGATTACGGGAATAATGGTTATCTTTACAAAGTTGCCCTGGTAACTTCCCCCCGCTTCTGACCATTTTTGATAAAAAGCTTTACTTTCATAGATAACATAAGCTTTCAGCTAGTAGAGAAACAATTATTTTCACCTAAAATAATAGCACTCCTACAGGAGGTAACCCTTTTTAATCATTTCTATGCAACACCTACACCTCAGGCGTTTTTACCATCTGAAAGAAAAAGAATTAGTATTTTTTTAGGTGTTATTTTCTCTTTCTAAATCTACTAAGTTATAATATATGCAAACGTTTCTTAAATTTTCTAAATGAGGCTTCCCATTTTTTTCGATAAGTACGGTCTGTTTATTAACTTTTATAACTTTAAAAGGGCCGACATAGCGAGGAGCTAATGTGCCGACATTAAACTGTGTCTGCCATACCACGACAAATTTTGCATCATGCAACCCTTTGGGCACAAAGACGTGTCGATTTTTATAATTGGTGTGTGGAGCCAGAGGCTTGGCGAAAAGAGCGGCTAGCTTTTTAACATATGCATTATATTCTATTGGGGCCGTCTCCGAAGCAGGATCAACTAATCCACTAGGTATTGCTATATTCTGGCTAAACATCAAGTGTGCGGGGCTGAGACCACTGTTTGTTATCGGCGCGAGTCTCAGAGTGAACAACACCATAGGTAAGAGGATCGGCCAGTCGGAGGGGCTTAAATCATGTTCTTGCAACATACATGTCAGAGAAGCCAGCAAATTCCTATGATTTACCTCCAGGAGGCCATTACATCTAGGGTTTGAGCTACAAGTAGTCCGGTGATCCATTCCCACGGCTCTGCAGACTTCCTCGAGCAGGCGACTAGTGAAATTCGCACCTAAATCCGAAATAATTACCTGAGGAATTCCACAGAACGGAAATAGCTCGTGAATGAATGCATTCAATATTCCTCCCGAATTTATTTCTTTGAGAGGCACAGCAAACAAGTACTTACTGTAGCGGTCAATTAACGTAAGAAGGTATTTATACCCTCTCGCATTAGGTAACTTAAGAACATCCACATGAACGGGTTCAAAATTCTTCGTTACTTTTTTAAAGACACCATAATTAGGACTTATACCTGGTACCGTTTTATTTTTCTGACATGCTGAGCACGTGCGGACAAACTGTTTTATTTTTTTATGCATGTGCTGAAACACAAACTCATTCTTTATAAAAAGGAGGGTTCTATACACCCTTAAATGTCCTTTATTATCGTATTCGCTGATTACGTTCTGCACTATCTTCAGGCACAAAAACTCGCGAATAGTTTATCAAGACATCGACAATTAATTCTATCTCCTTTTTGTTATAAAAGAATTTCTGTTTTATTAACTTTAAAGTTGTTTTCTCTTTCTTCGCCATCAGATCGCTAAGGTACTTATCAGACTGTTGGTGTTGTCTAATTTCTTCGAAGTCTAATTCTCGTTTAAAATGCGAGGCTAAAACTTTGGCATTTTTATCGAATGTTTTTATTAAATTTATTTTGGCAGTTTCTAAAATGGCCGCTTCAGCGCGACTGCTGTTTTCATTTCGAACAGACAGATCTATCGGAGCACTTTCATTCATTACCAAGTTAATAGCGCCCATGTCAGATGCTATAGTAGTCCCAGCTGACCACTCATTGGCTGTAGTGACTAAGTGGGCGGAGTCACAGACTATACTATTTGGAACTGCATTTTCTCCTATCACTAGTTCAGGTCTTTATTTTGCAAGTAATATTTTTAATAACGCATTTTGATTTCGGTAATTAACTCCATCGTGATATTAAAAGTACTCAAGTAGCTAGTTCCCTCAATTCCCCTAGCATTATAATTTTGTACATCATTAGCATGATTTATTTTATATACCAACGGGCGTGAGCACGTGCATATACGCACCGGCTTTCCCGCCAAAATTGACCCATATTTCTTGAATAAATTTGTTAATCCTAATAGAAGCTTATTTACCGGTAAATATTGTTTTTCTGTTGTATTAAAAGACCCACTATAAAAGGCAAAAGGAGTGCCTTCCTCATCGTCCGACATAATTACTGCATTAAAAGCTTTATTATTTGCATAAATGTAAACTTTGAGAGGCGCATCGACGGCCGGGAACCTGAGTGGTGACGCGTGACGAATAGCTTGCTTTACTATCTAAAACGAATTCTCGAGCATCGGGTGACCACGTGATTTTTTAAAGACTATTCTTTTCCCTTTACATAACATACAAAGGCAGCGTTAGATTTGTAAAACACGGTATATTTTGGCAGTAAAATGAAATTCTACCTACAAACGAACGCACTTCTTTTATGGTTGACGGGCGAGGAACATTAATTATATCCCTCACTTTTTCCGACAATGGTGAAATACCATTTTCGGTCAAATTAAAACCCAAGTAACTTAAGCTTTTTACCCCAAATTCGCATTTTTTTTATTTAAACAAATTTTAAAATAATTTAATCTCTCAAATACTTGTTTAAGTACCACCACATGGTCTGATAAATCTTTGGTCCCAATCAAAATGTCATCAAAATACACGTGTACCCCGGGAATGCCTTTGAAGTAATATAGTTAAAAAATCTCATGAAGCACGAACCTCGAATTTTTAAATCCATCGGCAAATGCCTAAAAAGAAAAATTCCCGAGGCATAGTTGCTGCATACTAAAATATTGCTGATCGGCTTCTGTCAAAGGCAAATGATAATACGCGTTCGTAACATCAATTTTACTTAATATTTTTGTCCAATGAAGCGCACTAAATATGTCATTTATATTAGGCATAGCAAATACATCATTTTTCGCAACTGAATTAAGCTTTCGAAAGTCACATACGATTCGTACCCTCCCCCGTCACTCTTTTCTGCACGCTGATGGAAAAACTCCATTGAGAGGGCGCTCTCTTTAAAAATTTCGCTTTAAGTAAATTTGATATTTGTGTTTTGGTTAGCTAGACTAAATTATTATATTTTTGAGTTTTAGTTTATTTGAAACAGGTTATTCTGTCATTAGTGTTTCGCTTAATTAGATTAGGTTATTTTATTACTTTTTAATTTCGGAAAACATTCCACGTTATTGGGTTATTTGTGTTTTACTTCAATAAATTTAGGTGGTTATTTTGTTATTTATGTTTTGTATAACAAGTTCGTTATTTTGTTATTTATGTTTTGTATTTCACGAACATTAAAATTTTCCGGCAAATAAGAATGTACAAATAAATGTTTAAATTCAAATACAAGATTATTAACTATAGGTATATCGCTAAAAAGTTCATTAGGAGCTACAGAAGAAGAAAATTGAGAGATAGTATGAATAAAAGCCTTATCTCTACAAATTGTTTTATCACACAAATTTATACATTCCTTACTCTGAGTATCAGTTAACATATATGTCTCAAAATTAATATTGAAAGCAAATTTTTTCAAAAACGGCATTCCTAGAATACAAATAGGTCAGCTGGTTGTTAAAAATTCCACATTATAATTTCTTTTTAAACCAAAATCAATCGTAACAATTTCGCGAGAGTATATGTCAATTAAGGTATCATTGGCGGCTTTAATTTGACCAATAATCGATATATTATCGTTCCCATCCCTAGGAATCAAATTGATCTCGCTACCGGAGTTGATAATAAAGACTCTCTTTGATATTTTATCTATCATAGTATAAAGTTTATAATTTCTTACATTATTTAATACAGAAATATTATTTATGACTGGACTTTCTCCTGTCAGAGCATCCGTCGTTAACATATCTTGTGCGCCGCTAGAGGCCAGCGAGAGCATCGTATGGGTTACATCGATACTCTTATCGATAGTCGGGATACTCAGAGCTTTGTTAGAAGAAGGATAACCTTCTTGTACATGCCATGGAGCACTTCGCTCGTTACTCTTAAAATTACACCCAGCTAAATTATTATTATTATTATTATTATTATTATTATTATTATTATTATTATTATTATTATTATTATTATTATTATTATTATTATTATTATTATTATTATTATTATTATTATTATTATTATTATTATTATTATTATTATTATTATTTATATCCATTAAACAGTGCTCCATATTTTGCAGTCACTAACATAACGATTAGAAGTTGAACTATTAGAAAACCTTAATGTAAACGTTAATGATTTAAAATATTCACCTCCCCCCTTAACTCCTGTGCGAGGGGGGTTCTGATGCGTTTCCCTGCCTTCTTTGGGGGTTTGACTCATGTGCTTGCTGACTTTCTCGATTTGGCGGGAATACCAAGGAACACATGGGACAAAATTCCGAATGGCATGTATAGCTTCGATGTAAGAATCTGGCGTGTGGTTTACACAACTTGCCCAACAGCTCCGTGCTTACAGTGTTGCCTTGTTTACGTTCTCTAGGAGCATTTCTTCTATTTTGAAATGACGGTTGCTCTTCGGTTTGATTCGGTCTGGCAGCGGCTTCACTCAGCTGCCCTGCGACCTTGGTGAGAGACTTAAGAAGGCCTTTCATCTCTCGAAAGAACTCTTTGTTTACTTTTTCCTCTTCTGAGACCGGAGGATTGTTGTTATTGTTCGTATTTCTACTCTCTCCATGTGAGTATCTCTCTTGGGTCGGGAACTGTTCTCTTTGTAGATGATTTACCGCCCCCCAATATTCCCTCCCTCTTCTCCGGGAGGGGTTTCGTAGTCATTCCTATAAAAAGTTTTTATATAAGTTAATCTGCCTACTTTTTTATTTTTCAAAGACTGCTATGCTTGCAGAGTCATTAACAGCGTTTCTTCGTATGCGAGATTGAAGCCTCATAAATAAACAAACTGCAATGCAGAAAAGGACGCCACTAGTTTTCAGCGAAGCAGATCGAATCCTATTCTTCATATAACATCACGGACTCTTGCCAGATAACTGAAAGGCAGTTCTTTTTTATTCCTTTTTGAAAATTGTTTAGAAATTTGACTTCTAAGTTGGAGCGTTAAGACTTCCCTCTATCGCGGCAATTAACTTTTGAAAGCAATTCTCACCCAATGGAAATTGAGGTTGCTACGATATCATGGGTGAGGACGGAGGCTAATATTCTTCACGCCTCTTTTGGATACAGCTACTCCATTAAGTCATGATACATTTATAGTTCGAGTGTAACCAGTCATATATATTACGCGCATCGTAACTTTGGAATGGCCCCGATAGGCAGACTGGACTTTGGAGTCCCCACCAAAGAGTGGGAGACTGTGGGGTAACAGATCTCGCTCGTATCGGAGTGTGCAGGTCCTGACTTCCCTCCCCCTCCGAATAATCAAATTTTCTTCATATATTAATAGGAGATTTGGAAGAGGGAGAAACGTTCGAAGTTTTCGCAGATGCTTTTGACGTAGTACCTGACATTCCCCTACCCTACCCCTCACGGTCTTAAATCGGGGAGATCTTTTTTTATGGCTGGGCATGTTAAAGTCTCTTCTGCCTGTTTTTTTTTTTTTTTTTTTTTTTTTTCAGGTGAAATTATTTGAAAATGGAGCTCTTTTTCACAAAACTAGCGACTTTTTAAAATAACGGGATTCTTCACGCTATTCGTTATGTAATAAAGTTTCTGAGAGCTATTGTACCAACACACTAAGACTTTATTTTGTTAATTTATTTTTTTTTACAGTAAATGGGTCACTTCACTTAGCACTATATTTGTTTTTTTTGGCACTTTCACTTCCAATATCACCACTTTTTTTTTCTTGTTTTGCGCCCCCAGATCAGAAAGGGGGCTTTTTGTCACTGTCCTGGGGTCCACCAAACTATATACAACGACTGATCTCTATAATGTTTAATTGGCCCTATTTTAAGAGATCACTTTGATATAGCAAATAATAAGATGGTTTTGGAATAGCGAAACTCTTCTTTATTTATTTCTTTATTAATTACTTCTAATGACTATTTTACATGAACAAAAAATAAGTGATTTCACTATTGTTAAAAAATAAATGTTTACATCTTTAAATACTTTAAATCTGACTCCAATTACAGTATCAGTTTTTGAACCGAGAGAGTGTCAATGTGTTTTCTCTCCTGGCTCTTTTTCCTTAATACCCTCTCTCCCATCGGCACAGCCGTTGAGGGCCAGAGCTCGGTGACTTGATAATATTACACACAAGAAAAGAAACAGTTATGTCGACAAACAGGACTTTCTTTGTACAACGATTTTCTTAACAGCTGCTGTTACCAAAAATCTGGTAGCACTTACATTATCTTATAAATTTTCTTTTGTTTTTTAAACATTACTGTAGACACACACACTCATAACAAATATACATATTATATATACATAGATATTATAATTCTCAGATATAGATATAACTATATATTTTGATATAATGTAAAAAGATTATGTCAAGTATCCCGATATTTAGAAGTATAGCTATATCATATAATTATATATAGTATAAATATAGTATATATATATATAATATAGTATATATATAGATATATGATATATTATTATATATATATATATAGTAGTATATATATATAATATACACTCATATAATTTATATATAAAATATATATATATATAATATATCACTATATATAGTATATATTATATATATATATAATATATATATATATATATAATATATAACTATTATATATTATATATGATATATATATATTAAATTAATATAAGTATATAATAATAAATAGGTTGATTTTTGGTGGGATAACCAAACATGGTCAAATTGTGCTCCTTGGCTTCCATGTAGTGGGACAAAAAATCATTTGCATTCTACTTCAATGATCTAGGGGCCAACTTTAGTATTTTTTAAAAGGTTTTGACATCGTTTATTTACTATTTTTTAAGTTATGAATTTATATATGCTTTGTTCTCAAAATTGGGTTTGAATTACTATTGAGAGCAATTTACCTCTTCATTCAGAATCCAGACTATTTCGACGTTTGAGATAAAGTCTAGTGGGTGCAGTGTTTAATTACTATATTTGCAAGAACGTTGATCATCGGCAGTGCAACAAGGCATAAGACAGGCATAGCAATATTCAGGTTATCCACAACCACTGTGCGAAAAATCGCTACCACTGGATTGAGGATGTTTTTAGAGCCTGACAAGTTCCATCAAGTAGTCAACAAAGATTCCAGTGTTACTCATCTAGCAAAGTTAGTGGCCACAGAAGTTAAAGGCATATACAATAAAGCAGGGCATTCAACAACAATAGAATTTGAAGTGTTATAGTGAAAGTGAAGGGACTAATAGTGAAATGTCCAATATAATTCAAGCAAATAACAATCTTCTCAAATATCAAGATAAAATTAAAATTCATATTTTACATTCTCATCTGACATTAGCGCGTGCAAGTGTGTTCATAATAGTATAGTTGAACGTAATCAAAGTCAATGTCCCAATGAAAAGGAAATCCCTGTATTGGAATGGCAAACACTTTCAAAGACGCATGATAAGAGGAAAGGTGGACAAGGAAAGACCAGAGAAAAGTTTAAATACTTCAGAAAGAAAAGTGGTTAAAGTGATAAGTAAGATGAGACACAAACATACGCAAAAATGTGTAAGTTGAATTCATTTGAATTATCAGGCAGTGAGAGTGAATGTGCTAGAAGAATCATTTTATCTTAGAACAGAAGAAATGGGAAGGATGTCAAGCGCCTCAAATTAGAACCAGTATGCCTGCGCTTGCTGTCAAAGCATTAGAGAGGCACAAATGTGAGCATAGAGATGCAATCGTCTCATAGTATAATGCTGCCCTCAACGGACCTCAGACTCTGTCACCAGAAAAACGTGTTGATCCAAGTAAGTTTACAACGCCAAAGAAATACTGAGAGACAAACCGAAGTCAGAGAGCATTTGTGCAGAACACAGACGGTTGCGTCCTGCATTTGGTTTCGAGGGAAAAATAGATATAACACTTGTCGATACTGGAGGTGTGCGTGGTAGAAAGTTAGAGAAGAACATTACGTGCTAGTGTCATTCCCAGATGCCTGTTACATCGATCACGTTAGCTCTACACTCAGGAACGATCTCGAGAGTATTGATGATTGAAATTCCCTGCCCGCTACTTACTGAACGAAAAGATCTCGCACGAGACTGTAGAGCACGCTATTTGCGATGGAACTCCTGTGAATACGAGTAACAAGAATGGAATAATCACACTGTTGGAGATACATCTTAAAAGACCACTTCAATGGCTCATATGCATGTTGGATTTTAATGAACTGCCACTCAGGAAGTTATTTAGTGTTGTTGATGGGAAGACAACTGGCCCATCGTCACATGAAGGACCTATAACCAAACTGCTCTCATTTGACCCTCAGACCAAACCCATCATTAATTTTCAACCAATTCCAGCTCTGTAGTCTGGATGT
>JABUQX010019412.1:0-17500 GCA_015478945.1 Trachelipus rathkii | reverse complement strand
TTTGAGCGTTCTGAATTGAAGCTCTACTCTGTTGACTTCCTACTATTTCCTCCTCAAATTTTCGAGCCCAAAGGCGTCCCTGCCTGCCCCACACTCGCGCCCTAATGACTGTTTCGTCTCCCTCTGTTTTGCATTTGAGTCCTTTCCGCATATTTTACCGTAATGGCTCAATGCTAATCTGTTCAAGATAAAATAAACACATTCTCTTCTTCACATATCTCTGAAATCCTCATTCTTGGTGAATTCAACGTTCACCACGGTCAATGCTTTCCTTTAATTCTCAAGATAAAGTTAATGAACTTGCTACGACTTTTCTATCCATGGATTATCTCGAGCAGTTGGGCGCAGCTTCCCCTACTCGTCATCTTGATCCGTCCTTCTGAGGATGAACCCAATATTCTGTACCTATTCCTAATCTTAGTTCTTATCCTTAATTCTGTTAAAATTTTTTTCCTCCTCTAGGTTCCTCCGATGAGCCTCATATCTGTTATGCTGTTCTATATACTTCAAGTCTTCACGCAGGAAAGGACCTCCGCCTTATGGCGAGCAACGACTTTGGCACTTCGGTGTCCTAACAGGTAGACCTAACATGTCGTACTGCTTTGATTTCCCATGAAATGACTACAGCTTCGTGGAAAGGGTTCCTCCTTAGGGTGTGCAAAGCGCGAGCCTGAATTCTCTCTTAGCATGGGAGGCGTGCACCCATATCTTTACCTTAACTAAACTAGAAACCTTGGTTAACTCTGCCTGTTCTCGTTCTATTAGCGGCCAGGGACGCTTGGCCTTTTGAAATACTGTCAGCTTTAAATTCAGAAACCCTTGCAACTTTATATTTATTCCAAATTCGTGCAAATCCATATCTCCAGGACACTAAAAATTCTTTTCTCAGTAAAGAATGCAGTTAATCTTACTGGCTCCTCCTCCTCAAGTCATTTCTGAGATCTTTTTCAAAAAATGTTAACTCTTACTTTGCTTCTTCCTCTTGCCTTTTATAAGTAAGCGATAACTGCCGTTTAACCTTCCACTTACAGCTGACACTATTTCTCAAACGCTTTGATTCTAATTCCCTTTAGACGAATTCCAGTGTTATTCTTTCCTTCTCCACATCCTTCAACATATTTATGCTAATGTTGTAATTTCTTCAAAAAGGTCGTATATTATCATACCTGTTCAAGCTTACACTTAAAAGAAAGCTTACGGTTCTCGATGCTATTCATCCTATGATCTCAAAATTGGCTTATTCAAAGCTCTGCCACTCTCGCTTGGTGAAATTCTATTCCCCGTCTGTCTTCCTCTCACCTTAGCCGAGGCCTTTTTTCTGAGTGGAAAGGTGCTCCTGTACGAAAAAGGGAACCGATAATCTCTACCCTCCAACTATCGCCAAATTTCTCTAAGCGTTCTAGTTTTTCTATAGTTATAGAATTCTATCCTTAGCAGGAAGATCTTTGAAAAGCTCAATTCTTCTGAATATTTCTTTGCTCGCCAATGCGGCTTTCCTTAAGAAGCTCTCTACTGGAGATTTTCTTTTTCTAGTCTTTTGTTTCTTGCGTCCTCTTTTCTTCAGTATTAGGTGGAATGCCTGCGGTTCAATCCCTTAAATTCTATAATCAGTGGTGGTACTCGATGGTTCTTTTATTTCCAATCCTTCTTTATTTTAAATTGGAAAAGACCATCTCTCTATTGCTTCATTTACCGATTCACTCCTTATGCCGACCGAATTTCACCCTACATTACTTCTCCCAATTTGATAACGTCACTTATTCAGGCAAACAATTAGACTCAGCTAGGGAGGGCCCTTTGGATTCAGATTAGCATTGACCTCTTTCTCCGAATTCTCCTGTTGGGACCATTGAGGAACAAGGAGTGTTTTTCAATACTTAGCCAAAACCTCATATCCCTCCATCTTGCCACTCCACATAATCTTTTACACAGCAATTTACATAAAAGTTTTTTATTGCACAACCGCAACCACGCGGTTGTTGAAAAGTTTAAGAACCGCAAAAAAATCCG
Source organism: Trachelipus rathkii (assembly GCA_015478945.1). NCBI lineage: Eukaryota > Metazoa > Arthropoda > Malacostraca > Isopoda > Trachelipodidae > Trachelipus > Trachelipus rathkii. Next base: position 15,490 of record JABUQX010019412.1, on the reverse strand, counting down.
TAACCGAGGATGTCGAATATCCTTTAGCGAACCGCAAAAAACCGCAACGCGCGACTTATGCAAAAATTCAGTTCGCTCTCACCGAAATATATACTATATTTATATAGAATATTAGATAGATTATATATATATTATTATATATATATAATATATATATTATATACATAATATATATAGTATATTATATATATATATAATATATATATATATATTATTTATATGATAGTAATATATAATACTCATAACTATACTATACTATATATAATATATATATAGATATTTTATATCATATAATTTATATATATATATATATATATTTATATATATATAAAATAATATATATATATAATAAATATATATATAGTATATATATATATTAATTTATATATTATATATTATATAATATATATATTGTATAATATATAATTATTATATATATATATATATTATATATAGATTATTGCAGTTGTCACCATTCATTCATGGCAGACCCTTTCAGGCCGGGGGGTGCTTGCACGCCAAAAATTTCATCCGCTAGCGCAATTACGCAATTGAGCACAGACGCAGGCTTAAATGTGAGAGAGATTAAATTCAATAGGAAACACAGAGATGGAAGGGAGTTCCACAAAACAGAGGTGGCAAGAAAATAGGAAGCACGGCAGCGAACTAGCCTGGATATTGACCAAATATCTACACCAAAAAACTCTCTGCTTTGCAGACACGAGCACCCCTTGTTGCTACGAGGACGTCGGTAAAGGCATGGTGGTAGCGCGAGTGGTAAGTCACTCGAACACTGCAGCTTGAGGTACTATAGAAAAGAGATAAATCACCAAATCGCGCCGAAAAGAATAGAGGGTTCAAGTGAAAACTGAAAGTAGCAGGACAGTTTATAAGCCTTTTGGCCTTTGATTACGACGCTGTCCAAAAGCCGGGTGAAACCAAGAAGCCCCCAAGATATGAGAACAGAACTCCATACAAGGGCGATGAGACCCTTGTATAAGTGGAGTAACTGAGAAGAGGAAAAAAAGTCTCGCGGTCTAAACAACCGTCAGTTTCTTTGAGGCCCGCCCTAGCAACCGTTGTCAGTGAGGTTTCCAAGAAATCTTTTTGTTTATGATAAGGCCAAGGATGTTTTATATTGTCAACGGGAGAGACGACAGAACGTGGCGAAAGGAGATTCAGGAAATCTAGTGTTGAGAAAGGAGATTTTTAGAAGTTGGGTTTAAAGAATTGAATTTCACAGGTTGAGACGACCGCACTCGGAAATTCTATCCACGATCAGCGAGACTAGAATCGGAAAGATTAAGACGAGAGGCCATTCTAGAAGTAAAAGAAGGAGCAGCATTGAAATGAGTTGACGAAGGAAATGAAGGGTCCATCGGCATATGAGTGGATTGAGTTAGATATGCAGGTGAGAAGATTCATTAGTAAAAAGTGAAAAAGTAGCAGATAGACCGACACGCTGAAGAACATCCACGTAGGACAGAAAAAGAAGAATTTCGTTCATCAACGACCACCGATAATTGAGCGACTTGAAAAAGAAAGTTAGAACATAGTAAGCAAGAGAAGTAGCGGAAACAAAGAGGGGGCGTTAGAGAGCAGTGACGGTGCCATACCCAGGTCAAGATGCTCTGATATATGTCAAGCGTCACCACGCAAGTTCTCCCCGTAGTTCACTAAGAGCGGAAAACCATAGAAATTGGTTAAATAGGAAAGCCCTATATCGCTACGTAGACTTGAACGCCGAAAGCCGTACTGGCGATCGGAAAGAAGAGAATGAGATTCCAGATGGTCTAAGAAATGAGAGTGAGAAGGGTTTCAAAGATCTTAGATAGAATACAAGGGAGAGCTATTGGGCGATAGTTAGAAGGAATCAGAGCGGCTTCCCTTTTTTCGGAATAGCTTGAACATGTGCGTGCTTCAACACTGAGGGAAAGTATAAGTATTGAGACATAGAAAAATATAGTTTGAACGAGGGGCGGAGTCCACACGTAAAGCACACTTCCTCGAAACTCGGGGAGGAATGCCATCAGGGCATCTCAGGAGCCCATGTATCCGATCCAAATGTACAAAGGCCAAAGACGGAATAGGGCACCTGAGAGGAGAAGAGGACGAATGCCAGAAATCGTCCATGGTTAGAGTATGGAGGAAATAGATGGGCCCAAGAGATTGGACTTATTCAGTTTCGATAAGAGGAGGAAAGGGCAGATTTTACAGAAGTTGTTAGAGATGTTTTTGGCAAGGATGCAGAAAGATTTGTCAGTAGGAGAGAACCAAGCGGGTTAGACCAATTGTTTGATAGAAGGCCCTCTTTGCTCGCTCGACAGAGTATCCCTGCCCAACGATTTCTAGCTGAATGAAAATTAAGACGAGAGTGATAGGGAACGAGAATTTTTCTCACTCCGTTACGAGCTTTTCTCTAGCACTGAATGAGGCAACACAAAGCACTATCGAAACCATGATTATGCTGGAGAGGAAAGATTTAGTCCGAAGAAGACATGAACCTGATCATTCCGTCAACACTTACAGCTATCACTTTATTATCGGCAGAAGCCGAAGCCTCATCAGAGTTAAAGCAGCCATTCCAATTATAGTTAGCGTAGAAGCTACGCATGGGCCCCCCCAATCAGCCCGATCAAAGTGCCAGGAAAAAAACGCATAGGGCAGGATGGAGCTGTCTGGAGAGAAAGTATTAAAATAAGAGATATAGCGTTGTGGTCACGATTTACCACATAGGACCGCGAAGTGTGTATTTACTAGGAGAGAAGGCATTAGTGGTGAAACATAGGTCAAGTAGTTGTTCAAGAATTGGTTGGAAATGTGTGTGGGTTCTTTATATAGTTGCTCCAGATCGTTGAGAATGCTGAATTATTCAGGCCTCCTATTATATATATATATTATATATACTATCAATATATATATATATATACTCATATAATATATATATATATATATTATATATATTAATTATATGAATAATATATATCATATATATATATATAGCTATTCTTTCCTATAAATTAAGAAAGAATGTTTGAAGTTATATGGAGGAAAAAAAGGAATAACTAAAAAAGTGCATACGTAAGAGGTAAAAAAGACGGTAAATGAACAGTTTGGTAAGAGGATGAATGGATGGGGACTTACAGGGGAATAAGAAGCTCTTCTGGAAGGAGCCGAAAGGTTAAGAATGGAGAATAAGGGGAATCTGCTTAGAGAAATGAATAGGGATGGTGCTTTTTGTAACTGATGAAATGGATGGGAGGGGAATGTGGAAAGAACACTTCGGGAATCTGTATAATATTAACATTAATGAAGAGGTCTGTGGAATGTGTGTGGGTTTGATGTGCAAGAAGGAAATAGGTATTTTTGGGGATGGAGGTCATAGCAAGGAGGAGGTCATTGGGTAGAGTGAGAAAGATGATGTGCAAGAATGGTAAATCTGCAGGCCTATAGATGGAAATTCCTCACTGGTGAATGCCATCCTAACAGAAAACGACGGACGGCGACCGCAATGGGATGGTGAATTTGGAAGTTTGTGTAATAAAGGTTTATGGAGGGTATAGTTTACCGAGGGATTGGAGGAGAGCGCTAAATATACCAGCTTAGATAAGGGTAAGAAGTAAGGGGAGCATAGTAGTAATTAATAGGAGGAATTAGTTTATTGAGTGTTGTAGTGTAGATATATGCTTTTGGTATTTTAGTCGAAAGAGTGCGTGGAGTGACTGAAGACTGATGCGGTGAAGAACAAGGTGGGAGCGTTTAGCAGTCGGTAGAGGGCAGATGTGGATACAACAACCTCCTCTTATATTTTGAAACAAGATGACTGAGAAAATGAAGGAGAAAGAAAAAGGATTTTCTTTTTTTAGCGTTTTTAATGGAACTTTGCACAGGCGTATGATAGGGATATAGGAAGCTCTATGGTAGTGTTAGATAAGTATGGTGTTGTGGTAGGCTTCTGAATGGAATCAAAAAGTATGTCATGACGATAGTAAGACGATAGTGAAACGTGTGTTAGAATAAATGGGTTAAAAGTGATTGGTTTAATTATTAAATAGCGGAGTGAGGCATTGGGATGTGTTATGTCTCCCTTAGTTATCTCCATTTGTCATATCGGATTGTGGCCTATTGAAAGAATTTAGAGATGGGCCTGACGAAGTGGCAAGAAATGGTTGTTAAAAGATGGAGAACGGAGGTGAGTGGAAGGTGTGCGCTACCTATTATATGCGGATGATTTTGATTTTGTTTGGTAAATCTGAGAGTTTAAGAGAGAAGATTTGCAGGTGTGTTAAAAAAGAAGGGTTGAAAGTAAACAATAGATTAGATGCTAGGTTATGTTTGCAATGGGACATTCAATCGGTGTGAAGCGTATGTTGGATGGTGGAGACAGCTGGAACAAGTGTCTGAGTTTAAAATATTTAAAGGATATATGTTGGAATTTGAAAAGGGAACGGGAATTGATGCAGCAGTGTTAGTAGGGAAAGTTAGGTAGGAAATGGCAGCGATGGCTGCTGGCTCGCAATCCTAAGCATCATTGGTGAACGTAAAGGACTAGTCTTAGAGTGCGCATAGGGGGTTCTAGGATATTGGTGTTCTTCGCTGTAGTTAAATGATACTAGTAGTGAGACTATGTCGGTCATAAATATACAGAGCGAGAAGTGAATATAAGAGATGAACAGTTCGTACACACGCGAAGATAGGTGATATTCAGTAAGGAGGATGAGATACGAGTCTTAGGAGTATGTGTGTTAGGAGGTAATGAGAAATAGTGATAGTATAGGAGAATGAGACGATAGGTAGAATAATATGGTGTGAAAGAAGCTGAGAGATAATAGTGAAGAGAGAAAGGTAAGGTAATGAAAATCTCACGAAGTCGGAGTGTTGGATCCTCATATGGAGGTAGGTGCTGGAATGACATGACTCGGTGTGCTTAAGCGGATGTTAGTGTGTGACGTGTGTTGGGAATCGACGAATGGGAGACCAAAAAAAAGTGGATTGAGTTCAGTAAACGAAATGTCTGAGGAGAGAGGTGTGAGTTTGGCAGAGGGCGCAGAATAAAGGTGCATAATAGGAGTGAATGGAGGTGGTTTGTGTGATGGGGTGGCTCGATGATGTTGTGGACCCACATGAGGCCAGGGAGTGGAACCCTACTATTAACATTTACTCGAAACAGTCGATATTGCATGGTTGAGGGTTCCGTCGCGGTCCTCAAGGTTGAAGTCTAGGGTAGGAATTTTCTGACTGCGGCGAGTTCTTCGACTAATAGTATAGACGGGAAAGTGGATGTAAACAGGCGAAGGGTAAGCTGGGTTTTTCTTTCGGACAATTGTGCAGTTATTGGTCTGACACTTTCTTTTCCTGGAGTGGCCATGTTGACGCGCACCCGTCTTAGTACCTCAAGGGTCTTTGGGAGGTAGAGAAGGATGAAATGAGTTTAATGTATAGTTATTATAATATAATTACTAGCTAGAGTAAGTAATAGTAGGTAGCGTTATAGTAGGTAGGATATGAATTGAGTTATATATATATAGTCGTATATGATATATAGAATTAATTATATATAGTTATACATATCTATAGTATTAGAGGGTTATTAGGTATAAAAAACTGAATTTCGTATATGTATATAGTATATATATATATACTAATATATATTATAGTATATATTATTATTATTTTTGCATCCCAATATAAAAAATAAATATATTTGTATCTCTACACTTCGGAAACCTCGGAATGCGATTAGGAAAAGGCTCTGGCCGGAACTTGTATAGAATTAAAAACTTCGTATGAGAGATTAGAATTAGAATAGGTGACTAGTGCGCGCGTGCTCGAAGGGTGAAGTGCCAGCCGAAGGGGTTTTGGGAGGTTGAGCGGATGGGTGCCGGAAATTAAAGCAATATTATATTGAATCAGGCTCATACCTCTCTCGCTCGTTTTCGCTCGACAATCAACTGTTGAAGCAACTTCCGCAATCGTATCCCTTTCATCCAGCACTTGTCTTTGGGTAGGATTAACTTCGATAGTCGGTTTCCATGACAGACGGAACCGTACCACTTTGCAATTAGTAAGTTAATTCTTGGAAGAAGACATGAAAGGAAAATCTGTAGAAAGGAAAATTGAGAAAAAGAGTAAAGGAACCCCAATTCCAGCTTTAAGGAACGATCAGTATTATACTCTTGAAAACTATATATAACATACAACATATATGGGACAAATTCGAACGAAAAATCATAAAGAGATAGAGGTAGTAAATTTACAGAAGATCCCCTGATAGTACTGAAGCTGATCTTCTATTTCGTCACGTTGAAACTCTTGGTTTTGTTCTGCTAGCGAAGTATCGGTCCTCTTTCAAGCACCATTACTCACAAGGAAACTACTACAGAGAGATTATTTGAAGAAAAAGGTATTGATAGAGTTAAAACAAAAGTTTCAGAATTAATAGCCTCTTTCAAAAAATCATCCAAGTTAGCTTTCTCACCGACGCTGGTCAGGATACTCAATCAACTAGTTTCTTTGTTTTTCTCCGAGTAGTCACTGCCGGCTGACAATTCATTTCAGAAGACAATTTTGTATGGCGTGCTCTGAACATTTCACCGTGGACGTTATGACAGCCGTGGAATCACTCTCCAGCAGCGGTACGTCCTACTTTCCAATGGAATTGATTCGCCACAACATGGCCACATACTATCCCCAGATGAGTCTCACATGTGTCCATGAGCAGACTGACCTGGAGCCAAATAAAAGAAAAGTTTCTGGTTCTCTATCTTGACCGTGAACAACACAAACTCCGTTAACAGTCATCTACATTAGAAATGTTCGGACATCTCAAACAGAGTCGGAATCTACTCAAAGAAATATAGGGTACAATTGTCGGCATCACTTTAATAATTCAGACCATTTGGCCCTCGTAAGACTAATAAAATACAGGCAGAATTTAAAGCTTCACTAAGTTCAAGTAATACATGGACGTATGCCGAAATATGTGATTAAGGTTGAGACAAAGAACTTATGAATCTCATAATGCATAGTACAGAGCACACACGCACACAAGACACGCTCGAATAATAACACTCACCATTCTTCCCCATTCCCAGTTCGAGCAACTTGTCTTCGTAACCATGCTATCTTATGATAAAACCAAGTCATATTAACAGATATCATACTATAGATAATATTCAGCAAGCAATTATTTGTCAATGCCTGTGTGGTATAAGTACGAGGAAGATAGATTAATATCCTGCAGACCGAAAATGGCAGTTCAAGGAGGATAGTTAGTAGATGTATGGGAGAAGACGCATATTGAGTCGACATTCCTAGCTCCTTATCTAAATATTTTATGGTTCGGTTACAGTTTGTTTTATATTGACATTAATGATGGCGACAATGAACACTTCATCAAGTAGAGATTGGAAAAACCATTAGGTTTACCTATCACTCGTTAACATTGGATTTGAGTAAAGCCTCCGGAACAGGATGTATCAGACGGGCTAGCGAGTACTTTGAACTAAGAAATTGAAAATGATTAGAATATTACCTTAAAAGTTAGGGAGTGAATTTCTTCTTGTTCCAAAAATAACTTTGGTAAACCTGCTTATTCCGTTACTCTTATTCGCTTATGATGAATCTATAGTCACAATACACCTATTCTGTAAGGGGCAGTTATTTACTAGGATAATATTAGCATTATATTATTAATGAAATATATATATATGTGAACAAGTAGATAATAATATTACACCGGTATACTATGTTATAGGCTCTATACTCTCGGTGTATGCCACCCCCCCCCATCATACCCCCTACTCAGTCACGCCTGCCCGCATATCATGATCTCCTCATACTACCTTACAACATACCCATAGTCTCTCCTCTCCTGAGAACCTAGAGGATATGTGAAGTGAGATAACCTAACAAGTTAGTATTTAGTAAGATAGAATTTATAATATAGATACTATATATATATATATTAATTTAGTCCTATATATACTATATATATATCAACTTCAAATTATTCTTTTTCACTCATTTATTATTAATTTTAGAAAAATTGTTCACTCGGAAGACTGGTGACGGTTGCGCGGATACGAATCGAGAAAGAGCCGGCACTCATACGCAGACCAGATACACGCACCGCACGGCAACCATATGGTCGCGTTAAAATTTATATGTAAAATAGTGGCATCGTTCACACAGCACAGCACCAAAATGAAGCGGACCACGCAAACACTCCTCACACGCGAACGACACCGGTGAGATGACAAGTCACTCCAAGCTCAAAATACCCCATAAATAAAATAGATAATATAAATAATATATATATAGTTCTTAATACTATATATTTAATAATGTATATTATTAACCTGACAAAATCATACTGATTACTAATATTATTACATACATCATAAACTTTAAATCACTATAATCACTTAAAATTCAAAATCCGTCCTATTAAGTCGTGCTTGTAACACCCTCCCTACCCGTCCTACCACGCTGGTGATCTATTGATCTATTGATTAATGTCACATTTCGAGATTTATATAAGTTAATCATTTTCTATATAATTATGAATAAACAATATTGGTGATAACTCTATATTTATCCTTAAGAAATTAGAAATCAAGCTTGCTATATTTGACTCGGACTTATATAATAATTACGTTATACAAAGTTTATATTACACTATAATAAAAAAGTACTTATACTATTAGGTCAGATCATCTTGAATAACTTGATAATTGATATAAATATTACCTTAAACCCATCAACTAGTATAAAATACTTTAGCCTCCCATCTATTAAAACAAGAATAAAATGGTTGACATATTAACAAAGGACCTAACATACTATTATATACAACCTCAATAGTATAAAATACAATCTATATTTCAAATAAAACAATCCAAAAACGTATATTAGTTCTATCACTCATCTCGATAAATCACATCCTTGTCATTGTTTTGTTTATTTAAGAAGAATTAATTTTAACCTAAATTATAATCTTTAAACAAAATAATATGTCAGAATAAAATTTGAGCATATTAACCTTACAATTGATGCAGGTCAAGAAGTTAGACGCGTTACCAGTCCTCATAAATGATTAATATTTATATCTTTTAAGGACATTAATAAATTGCTAAGTTTTTCAAGGTTTTTCAGATCTAAAGATCATATTTACAATAAGAGGATCAAACGATAACTATTGCAGAACAGTTAAAAATTGTAATTTTTCAAGGTTCAGATCTAAAGATCATATTTATAATAACAGGATAAACATAATTAGCTTAACATTACACAAAGATATTCAACGATATATATATTACAACCTACTCTAAGCATAATCCTATTTATATATGTATAAATTTTCATTATCGAAGTAAAAATAAAAGCCCAACAAGCATATTCTGAAATATGAAAGAACTATTTTACATTTGAATTTGAAACAACTCTTTTAGATTTGAATAAAACTTCTTAATTAGATATGAATAAAACTTCTTGATTACATTTGAATAACTAAACATCTTTCTTGATCTAAAATATCATTTTGAAAGTATAGCTTTTCTCTTTTGTATTGTAAATTCAACTGATATTAAATTTTTGTTACTTTCTCTCAAACCTGAGATTTTTACGTACTTTTTGTTATGTTTCTGATAAACCTTGACCAAGGATATGCGATATCAAAACGGTTTTGACGAGTAGCTTAAAACTTTGTTAACGGTTTGCTAACAGACGATGATAGGAATCCGTATAATGAGGTGATTTTAATAATCAATTTCATATACAAATTAAGAATAATGGATAGGGATAGTGCTTTCGTAACTGATGAGATCGATTGTGTGGAGGGTAACCTGACTGGAAATACTATGTAAAGGTCCTCGTTTAAAGAGGACATTCGTAGGAGCAGGAATGATGAGGGTCATTAATATTGGTCATTCGGTCGAAAAAGATCATTTGGAAGTAATTTGAAGAGGTGATAGCTGTAAATGTGTAGCTCGGAGATATTCGGTGAATGTTCGAGTAGGGAAAAATTAGTAACAGTCTCTCTGCGGTATAAGAGGTTCTAATATCTGAGAGCATTAGCTTAATGTAGTGTACATGTCTATATGCAAGACAAGAAAAGGATTTAAGCAATAAGAAAATGGTAACAATAGTCTGCAGTACTGTTAATATAGATAATGACAGTTTCACAGAGTAGAAGGGTATGATCAAGATACACTTCGGTGCCGCGTGTAGACTCGAGATTCGACAGGAGCGAGATCTGAGAAAGTTACGCATACAACAAACCTGATATAACAGACCCAACAAACATGTATCTATCAACAACAGAATCCAAGCACACTAGAAGTGTGACTTGAGGTGGAGAGCTATACCAACCAGTAATCTAGATATGTGATATATATAGAGCGTATAGATCATTAGACTAAAATATCTTGAGGGCGGTAACTAGTAGAAATTCACTAAGAAGAATTACGCTCTATATATACAAAGAACCGTTAATCAGATGAGCGGGTGCACGTTATGATACTTAATAACTACAGTTATAATTTTATGGCTCGAATACAAAATAATGACTCATATCTGTTCATCTAGAAGCAATCTGATATGTGTATTTTCGAAGCGAGTGGTGTGAGATGAACAATGGTGGCTATATAAGATAAGTGGTTAAACATTAACGTTACCGTAAATCTATCTCGTGATCTAACATCTCTCTTATCCATTATAGGTATCAAATAAAGCAAAATCTGAACTCTCGAGAGAAAGAAAAACCATACGGGGGAGATGTGAACGGTCCATAAGGAATTAGTATATCACCTATAGTACTGTTCAGTTTCATATTTTGGGATAATCGCATCAAAGAGCAAAGTAGGTTTGTAATTCGATATACCAGCTATGTTATAGTAGCACCGCGACACCGCGCCCTCCCTTTCATGATTAAGCTCTTAAGCATTATCTAAATAACTGTAGAATATTTAGGCTCGAATATGTCCTAAAGCTTATCGAATATGAGCAGATTGTACTCTTAAAGATAGAGCCGATCTAGTTATGACGACACTATGTGTAAGGGACGCTAGCTTTTGTTGATACACAACTACCTGTGAGATGGTCTACTCTCGATATATCATACTAGTCATCGTGTATGGCCTACCGCGTTAAGCAAGGAGAGAGTGTATAGCTCTATGTGTTGTAAGGGCTATACGCTCCATATTGAGCTGATGGTATACTCGATATATATGTGTAAGCTCTAGTGAGAATACATAGTAATTTAGATGAGTACTGATATGGCGCGGAGAGAGTTCATCGCGTTATGTCAAATGATAGAATCAAGGTCTATTCAGAGAGTTAGTTTCAATAACTCTGATGCGACCATCCGAACCTCCCGTACTGCCACAATCTATCTTTCAAACATCTACTGACTTCCCTGTCATACCCAGGCCTTACGTGCGTACACTCCCGACTCCAGAATCGTTGGTCTGTTATAATGATTGGAGATGAGAGAGAAGTGGAGGTGTATCTAACAATCCCTAATTTATATGCGTGTGGACATGGTTGACTGGTTAATTGAATGTGTCCGATATACTGAAAAGAGTTGATAAAGTACAGGGTATAGCAAAATAGAGTACGTAATTGCAGAAACGGCTTGACCTGTTTACAGAGACTCGCTCAAATATGCTTAAGTGCTAAACTGTCATGCACTGATGTAGTATAGCGTTTAATCGGATTATCAAGTTCGATCGGCGAGTGACAGTCCTTAACCACTCGTTTTACTCTAAAAATGAATTCGTGCATTGCTTTTGCCTCTACACATAGGAGAATCAGTAATAATGTGTTCCTCAGGTTCTAATTGAATCATATATAAGTAAATTATGTTGACATAACGTACCCTGACTATACGGAGAGATAAACAGACGTTGTGTGCCAGTATAATCATATAAGTTATAGTCTACGATACAGTTGCAGTGAGACACATAACCATCCGACGCAGAACACCAGCGGGGAGTGATGCTCCGTGTAGCTGGTGCAATTAAATCCTTGGTGGTGATATGCAAAGATACATACATTCAATCGCTTGTCGATGCACGCTGACTCATGATGCCTATTATTTCAAGTTATTCGGTATGTTTATTTGATATAATCAATGATAGTGTTGAAGACCTTCTCGCAACCTCACTTTCCACAACCAAATTAATATCTATTTCTCAAAAAATCTATCTAGACTCTCAAGTCAAATTACAGTGTGCATCATAACTAGAATCAGATATATATAGCCACTAGAATAAAAGTGACAACCCTGTGTAAGCACTACTTTGAGAAATCACCGCGCGACCGGTGCACTCGCTCACACCTGATTCCGATTTCCACTCTCGAGAGAAGAAAGGATCATACCCAGCGCGTGAGAGAGGTGTAAGCGGATAAGGGCACAGCCTTTGCTGAGCCCTTATGAACAGGTCAAAAAACAGTGATTATCTAATACAAAACGAATAACCCGTACCACTTATACATTCTATAACATGATAGCTAAACTGGCATTTATCACCCACCCGATAACAGAAAATACCAGCATCTCGACCTAAACTACATTGTTATTGAGATAGCCCCCTGTGGAATCCCACCTGTGCTTCATCAAAGTAATTCACACGTCTCTGTTATATAATACATAATCATATCTAATTGATATAACTTAATGAATAATACGTAGACATTAGAAAATTCTCGGTGACAAAATAACCTAGATCTAATTTAACTCTCAGATACAATAAAACTATTAAACCTAGGCTCTTGATGTTTCTATATCTACATTCATATCTATTCAGGAACACAGTTAAATATCTATATAATTACCAAAACTCTCATATTCTACTACCAAATCAGTGGTTTAATATTAACCCTGCTCATAGTGAATATTAACTAATAACTGATACTACTAACTACAGATAATAAGACAGGTTTCTATTAACACAATATTGAAAGTGATAATCTTAAACGTCAAACCACACCACCTTCCCGAGTAGTAATAAAATCCTCAAGAGTCGAAGGATGTGCCGCGCCGATGATCATTTAGTGTTTGCGCGTGCATTGCAGATCTCTATAGCGAGGGGATGCGGAGTGATCACCGCCGAAGGGGTGTAAGCGCGCGATTACCCCTACCGAAGGAGGGGGTAAGGCCTCAGGCCCTTTCGAGCTTGGAGGCCCAGAAGCTCTCACACCCCTTCGGGTGTGATCCCCCTCTCAAGATTTCACACCATTTCAGGTATGGGTCTTTCTATATCCTCCTGAATAATCTCGCGCGTGGTCGCGGATAGCGGGGTGTTGTTGTATTGCTTTAGTAATATCTCTTGTATAATTAATGAAAACTCAATTATGTTAATATATATCTCGTATTAAATAGTAGTGTACGTTATGTTAAATATTACTATATATGAAGTATGTGGTTGAACCAACAGGGAAATAAATATTCGTAGCGTTAGGATGTGGTCTGGGATAAGATTTACATTAACTGGTAGTTAACCTGACGTATGAATGTGATAAAAAACATGAGTACATAGGTTAAGTTTATTATGTTAGACTAATAATATATACAATTGTTCAGGTAGTTGTTTTCCAGAGGAAATTTTATGCTAATGTCTACGATTTACATATATTTCAATAGTTCAAATTGGATTTACTATCATATATATATATATGAATATATATTATTAATACTCAGGAAGACGGTATATATGTATAGACACTTAGTGAAGACTAATATAGTTATCTCATATATATTCATATAGTAGTGATCGATAGATATGCTAGGTATCTATATTAGTTGATATATAATTTATCACTTTATTGAATTAAGGATAGTGAATTTTATGTAGTATAGCATAATACGTCTTATTACCTTTATAGATTAACATAAGGTATCTCAGGCCCAAAAATGACTATGTTGGCTCACTTATATTTTATATGATAGTCTCGCTTATCTACCTCTTCAGTATATAGGTAAATAACACCCGAGATTGAGTCTTCGTATTAGTATCTACTGCATCGTGTCGGGGTGATCCTCAAAGTAGTGCTTACCATGCTTACAGTGCTACAAGATCGCCTCTGTATGATGACCGCCTGTTGCTTAATCTAATCTCAGCTTTTTTGAAATTGATGAAAGTATGACAGCTGAGTCGTGCTCACATAAAAGAAGGTAGGGGTAAGGAATAAAAATGTACCAGAAGAGCTCATGAATGCCGTTAGGTAATTCACAAGGAGCAACATTCCCCCTGGGTTTCTTCTCGGCAAGTTATGTAGTTGCTTTAGATACTCTTGAGTTAATAGAAAAACCTGTTTATTCGTAAGTTAGTACGTTATGATTAAATATTACTTATGACATTAATGTTGAAAATTGAAAATAACACTGTATATTATGTTATAGAGAAATGTATATGAGTTTTTTGTAAGTCATTATTATAGCTTGTTAATAACACGATATGTGTTAGAAATACAGTGAGTCCTAGATTAAGTTATTTTATGTTGCGATAGGTATAAATGTATATATGTGATTTGCCCTATATGAAATTATTTGACTAAGTATAGTCTATGTTATATATCATATATGATTTTCATTAAATGTAATGTTAATAATATACTCTCACAAATATAAACGTGATAAGTGACACTATATGAATGAAGATGGTATGTATTATTTAAAATTCAATATAGTATCGAGATTGCTTAGGTATATCTTTGATATAGAATATTGATATCTACTTGTTATAAGCGGATATTTGTTAGATAATACGTCTATATATATTACCTATATGATATACACTCTCTATTAAGAGAGATCATACAGCGTCTCAATAAGGCATAGTAATGGCCTACTTATTTACCGTCATTTAACGACCCTCTTATGACAGTAGTATATTACCCCTAGATATAGTATTATAGGTCTTCGTATGAGTACTATCATACATCTTATAATATATATATATATAATATTACCGTAGGAGTGATCTCTAAAAGTAGTGCATATATACTATACTCGAGTGCTTTATCATACCAAGCGTGCCTTATAATCAAATATAATCGCTCATATGAATATATGAAATGCAGTCTGTTGATACTTAATATCTAACAGTTTTGAAATGATATTTCCTGAAAGGGGGGCGGGGTCTGCGTCTAAAATAGGGTCAAGTAGTTAAATATAAAATAAATTATAATTTCATGTCCTTTATCATGATATAGTATAGCTATAGTAGGCTACAAGGTAAGCATATACATATACCCCCTACGGTTTTATTAATCTGCTACGGTATACATATTATAAAGGTTTATTGTAGTTGCTTTTAATATAATAGTAATACTTCTTTAATTAATGAAATCCATGTTGTATTCGTAAGTTAGGTACGTATATAGTTAAAAAATTAATTACGTATGAATGACAATGTGAATAAAATTAACATACTGATTTTGTTAGAAGAAATGTAATGATTTTTATTACACTTTCTTATTTCCTCTT